>JAQIXX010000071.1:0-107825 GCA_034700605.1 Willowsia nigromaculata
ATCCACGACCACCAGGGGGCGCGCAAAATCAAGCTTTTAAGCTTAAACTTGTGAGTTAAGAGCTGAAACTCAGTTCTAAGGGGTAATGTGACTCGGGCTTTAAGAATTTGAAATCAGTTTTTATCCACGACCACCAGGGAGCGCGCAAAATCAAGCTTTTAAGCTTGAACTTGGGAGTTTAGTACTGAAACTCAGTTCTAATGACATTTTAAGACTTAATTATTATTAATTGACTTAATTTATAATTAAATATATTAATTCATGTAATTCGGCTAGCTTTTTCAACTGTTGTTACAATGGCTGGTTATTGTTGTTTTGGCTGCCGTCTCTCCATCATCAACATCATCATCGCTATGAATATGTGTGAATATAAAATCTTACATGATCAGCGGGAGTCATTTTGCTACTACTACTACTACATCTTCACCACCCTCACATCATAACCACTATGAAGCAAACAGTAGCGAAAAAATAAAGCCGCTAGATTCTCTGGAGCAAAAGCAATGATGATATCATTCCAATGCTTCAATCTCCTCTTTCTCACAGAAATGCATTGAACCAAGTCCAAAATCCATTTTCCCTTCTTCTTGCCATGTACCTTTTAACTGCATCCATAGGATTTACTACTGGAATAAGGGAAATAAGTATATGGGAAATACCGTAGCGTCAAATATCAGTTACTACTCTTGCTTGAAAACAACGAGAAGTGTGTACAGAGGAATCCGGTAGAGAAAAGCATTATGTTATTGATGATGATGATCCGATTCCGTCTCATCCGCTCTCTCCCTCTCCAATCTCCCGTTCCTTCACAATTCACTACAGCGACCATGTTCTCGATGACGACGATGATGCTCTTCTCCATTTCCCGTCCTTCTCTCCAGCTATATATGTCTGGCTTTTAGCATCCCCGACACACCGTCATCAACATATATGTATTCAAATATTCGACTGGTATCCGCAGAATGAGCCACAGTATAGGAAAGACGTGTTCTTTTACATGATAACGATTCTCAAGATGAAATTAATTTACTCACAAATGGCATGTTTTTCTTCTGCTTATTCACTAAAGTTTCTTCTGCCAAACTCTGGCTCATCTTATCGGCACTTTTGCTACTTTGTGTAGTCCTTCGTACATTACAACTTTCTAGTTGCTTTCTTTTCTTCATGGTGATTCCTAAGTTGGGATAAACGGGGATGGTGACTTTAAGCACATTGCGGAAAATCAGGAGTGGATTTTTTAAGGTTAATTCATTCTCATTCGTCGTCGTTTCTGTCGCCAAGATTTCCAGCTATTTCTTTCCTACATTTCGCGTGAACTGTCCAGCCACCAGCTCTGCTCATTTTATATTTTCCTCCTCCTCCTCCTCCTCATTCACTTTTAATGAGCTTTTCTGCAAGTTGTGCTCCATTTTTTATTAGTGTTATGATTATAAAGACCGCGTGTGGGATGAGTAGAAGTCCATAAAAAAGTAATGCATAGAAAAACAACCGGATCTGACCGTCATGTCATGTTTTTTTTTCCGTTTTTGAATGAACTATGCAGTGTTGGTGGTAATATCACCATTAAAATAAATAAAAAGTTAGCCGCAAAACGTGCCACTTGTAGTAATGCTTTGCTTTTACTGCTCATAGAAAATTCAGTCAGACATTCAAAGAGACTGTTGCTATTTGCAGCTCATGTCGCCACTCGCTCAAACATATACTACCATGAGGTTAAAATGTTGTCTTTTTAGCCTTTTGAAGTGAAAGTCAGACAGTATAAATCTGTACATCATAAAAGCAGCAGCACTGCTGGTTTTTTTCGAGGAAATACGTTGTTCAACTGTAATTTCCGGATGAAAGGCTATTAAATGCTAGGATGATTATGATGATATAACATACACGACAACAACAGAAGAGGGAAAGAAAAAATAAGCGAAAAGGAAATGTCTTGAAAAAACAGAAAGAGAAACTGGCGAACTTTTTCCTGTTTTTCTCAGAAGAAAGTTACATCCATCCAGGATATTCATCATCAGCATCTTTCTTCCTTTAGTCATGTAGCAATTGTATGATGACTTTGTGTGGGATTAGCGGTTACGGTCCTGGTCTTCACATCTCTTTTGAATGCTTACGTAAAAGTCAACTTCAGATCTCAAGTCCTATTCACAGAAAGTTTTTTTCCTGGATTTTTGAAAAGATCGTTGGTAATAAATGTGACGAGTGTTTGTGCACTGTTGCCATTTTCTCCGTTTTATGACCAATGCTTGTCTCCAAAATGTTGAAACGTGATCCTGATGACTTTGAAAAGACAGTTTGAGGAAATCTTAATCGAGTTGAATTTTTTCAAACACAAGCATGACGACAGGAAAAAAACGTGGAAACTTTTGTGTAGCCTTAATCAAAATCTAAATTCATTCTAATTTAGTTCTTTATCATTGTTTTGAAGTTTCCCCAATTTTATAAATTTTTTCCTATTCCAGTTCATATCTGACTTATGGCGAACATAATTTTAGTAATTTGATTTTGATTGTATTTTAATTTGAAAAAGAAAAGTAGCGTGTGATGGGCTATTTCATTAGGATTGTTATTTATGTGGTAACATTTACAACATCGCACCGTTTAACAAGGAGTATATTATATAATAATAAGTACTACCATTACAATATGAGTCCCAGAACTTATGATATTTGTAGGCTTGCGTGCTCCACAAAATGATAATAATGTATGATTATTTGTTGTGCAATGCTTTTATTTTTAAACAAAAAAGAGAAAAAGAAAAACGCTCCAATAACAAGTTTGATATGATACTTTTATTTTGGTACTGGAAGTACGGGTAGATGAATCTTTTTTTTTTGTTTAAAAAACTGAACGCAGCTTACTGGCGTCAAATGATGATTTTTACTTTATTTAAAGTTTTCCTTTCGTCTATTCATTCAAGTTACTCATCCCTATTATTTTTAAATAAACCACAAAAAACTGAATATTTTCTTGCGTAAATGGTATGCATGCATAATTTTGGAGGAAAAGTTTAAAAAATATTATTATTAGGTACTACTATTATGATAATATGATCACCATCTTCTTCATCATTATTATCATATCACTTGACATGAAGATTGTTGCTAGACATGCACCAAAAGAGCTCGATTGCATTTTCTTTGTCCCTTTTTCCCTAGATTCCCTCAACAGTTCTATTCAAAGTGTAACACTTTTCATTCTTCTTTCGTGGAACATAGGTTCTGTATGCCTAGTTGAATTTTAAAAAAAATAACTGTTGTCTGGTGCGTACAGGAATCCACGTGAAAACACTTGAGTGTTATGAATTATGCTGATGGAGATAGGATATGAATGAGTGGAGAGTCGGTTGCAGTGGGTATTACAAGTAGAGTCAGTGGAAGTCTTGAAGTAGTAAAATTTTCTCTTTTTGAGTTGCGACGTCTTCTGCTATGCTCATTAAACACATGCAAGGAAAAACTACAGAAGAAGAGGAAAAGGAGATGTTTGGCGGCGGCTGCAGCAGCAGCAAATAGAGCAGGATGCATGGATCTCCTGAAATAATTTTCATTTCAAGACGACGACGATGAAGAAAGGGAGAAATTATTTTGTCTTGTGAAATTGCTACTTTTCATTTGAATACTTCAACCAGAAAAGTCAGTCTCATCATTTGAGGCCGGAGTTCTTTAGCTGTCGGTTCTACTGTAGTACGATCACTCTGGCAACAAAGTTTTTTATGTTTTCCTCGTCGCTTAACTTCCAGTCTGTTCTCCTCTCTTGGATCTCCTCCTCTTTTCTCATTTTGACTGGTTGTTTGCATAGAGCATGTAAACTGCAGCATTTACTTAAGTATTTAATTAAATACTACATGCGCCGGGAAATTACTGTTTTGTCTGTCTTCTTTCTTTCATACTGAATAAAGCTGTTGCAACTAGATCAACTGACGTATTGACTCAATTCAACATTTTAAATTTCAATATTTTTCGAATAGTGGACAAGTTATAAAAATTCCAGCTAGCTACTTGAGCCTGTCAATGTCGATTACGCAATTATTGTTGACGCTCATGATAAACATACCCGCTTTTTCAGTAATATGGGCCAGTAGTGGAATATTTTCACTGTACCAGGTCGACACCTCAGCCTAGTGCTGGTCAATCATCTTTAAATTATGAGCCCAGGAAATACATAATGCCTACACTATTTCTACAATATCTCATTCGTCGTAGCATTTGAAGGCACCAAACATTGATTCATGAGTACAAGTATCAATCACAAAAATATTATTAATCATCGTGACTAAGAACCCTACAACAATGCACTCTAGAGTCCCTGTCAACTCATTGGCGATTATGACTATGTAAATTTAGTTTCGAAAACTGATCACCATTCCTTGTCATCGTCCCCATCATCGTCATCGCCACAGTGCTCGGTCACTAGTTCAGTAACTTCATTGTGGGAAATGCATTGCTGCAGTTTTGAAGATAACCAAGATGATGAATGTAAGCAAATCATCATAGCACAATAATGTGTTGTTGTATATTATATCCTCTTGATAGCTATCATCTCGTCGCGCTCTCTCTCTTTCTTGTTCATGTCATTTCTCATCTCTCTCGTTCAAATCATCACCATCACATCCACGTTGTTGCACTTTACTGCATCCTCCTCCTCATCGACATCATACATCCAGCAAACTTGTCTCAAGCTGCGAACTGACAAGAAGACAGGGAGAGGATGCACATTACGGGATTTTACCAGTTTTTGCCGTCATCATGAAACTCTGAAAAAAATGCAGTGGTTGGTGTGCATATGTGAAACTCTGACGGTGAAGAGGATCGAGGGCCATCAAGAAAAAAATCTTATAGTTTGATGATGGACATGCACGCTCTTTCCTCGTATTTTTATACGGCCAAGCCCTACAGAAATCTCTGCCTTCTTCTGGTCGCTTAGACAAAAAACATTTACAGATACATTTCTCTCTCTCGCGCGTCAGTTCAGTGCTCACTTTTTCAAAAGAAAAATCGTGTCAAAGAGGCAAGCCACCTATGTTCATGCCCACACAATAAAAATGGTTTTGAATTTTTAGACGACTGAGCTGACAATCAGGAGCATTGCAATGTTAATATGACTTGCACCGATGATGATGACGAGAATGATGGCGATGATACCGCCCGTTATTTTTATCGCATTTCCATGTTGGGTAGCTCATTTATATTTTGCCAGCAGCACAGCGTTAATACAGCAGTATCACTTGAGATAGATGAATCACTGTTGTCATTTCAACAGAGATATTTTTATCCACGCAATTTCTTTTTAAATGGAGAAATAAAAAATGGTCATAAAAGTAGCATTGGCACACTGATGATGAGTTGGAGAGAGTGATTTGGTGAATGCACTTGATGTTGCTTTATGAGTTGTAAGGGCATTGTATTGCTTTTCCTCCACTTTTGGCTTTAGTACATTATCAATATTTATTATTAATGACGATGGTGATGATGCTCCTCCAGATTTGAACAGCAAGATGAGGTTACTATTGTAACGATATTGATGATGATGCTGATGATGCTAATGGCTGTAAGATGCATTATTATTGAGACGCGATGAAATGAATGGCATATTTAGACACCCCATTGTTTTTTCCTGAATGACCAATAGACACAACTCAATAGAGTTATTATTCAGCACCGGCCTCATTAATGTTCGTTTCTTCTTCTGTTCCGTCTCTTCGGTTCTGTTTCCTAGGAAAAGGTAAGGGAGAACAATGAAGCAATATTGTAGAAAGATCCACTCAATCCCTTTTATGACGGCGAGGGCAACAATGACGACGATTATTGCGCTTTTGTTCCAATCCAATAATAATAACGACATAAAATATATCAAATCAACTGACTCACATTATCAAAAAGGATGTGGACAACAAAATATGTGGGCTCTGATTGCATTACGTTACAGATAATATTTCATCGGCACTCAGCATTTCTTTGATAAGAAAGGCATGGCAATGTTGAACTGTCTTGTGTTTGCTATATTATAGCTTCATGACAAGGACGAATAAAAAGTCTAAAGTATGACGACTTGATTTGGAGCGAGTATAATTGAGCATTTTATTTGCAGCATCATTGAAAAGTGTGTAAGTTTTTTTCTTTTTTAATTCGGCAAAAATGTTTGTACTAATTCAGACGTATCTATGAATCCTCAAAGATATTGTTTGAGTAAAAGTAGAACAGGTGAAGTTGATTAGGTTGATGGCTGTTATGGTGGTGATTATGACGAGGAGGGCAGTAAATAGGGATGAACTGGCATCTTTCAAACACATTATCTCTCGATCGGTAAAGTCTCATGTGTGGATATTCTAAGGCCTCAGAGAAAGAGTCACCCAATCGGGTTTGATGATGATGATGATACATGCATATATGTTTTCGTATTATTTGCTTAAGTAAACTTGTATTGTTCATTATAGCTTTGTGAACAACAACGGTCCTTTGCCTAACAAATCAAACGCATATTTTGCACACATCTTTTCGAATCAACAATTGTCCCCGTCTTCATACGGACGATCCTCATTTTTATTAGAAAACTGCGAATGCAATGGTAATAAAAATGCATCACTCTATTAACTTTACACATAGCAATTGATAGGTAAGAAAATTATATGGGTGATGATGATGAGAATGATGATTTTGCGGAAAATTTTTACAACCTGGCGAGACATGGACTGATGATGATGATGGGATGACATGTACATGCACACTTGTGCCAGCACATGAACTCAACGCTACTAGCCTAAAAAATCATACTGCAATCGAAAAAGTCAGCTTTCATGAAAAGTTTTTTCTTCATCGTGTTGAGTGTTAATGATGGGAGGTGAATTGATGAGACATTTGCATACATAACATTGATATACTGCTGTTCTACTGCTTTACAACCTAGAACTTCACTTGTGGTATATTTTTTCCTTTTTTTGAAGTAGGTATGTTGTTGATTTACCTAAGACAGAGATTCGGTTGGACGCAGAAACGCAGTGTTTATCTTCCTCTTTGGCTCTTCGATGTCTCCTCGTCTTCTCGACCTTCACTCATCCTTTCGGTGTAAATCGATTATGCGTTGAGTGGTTTGTCAGGAGGTGGGAAATAAATGTAAGCATGAGCACAATATAACGGCATTGCAAATTCTAGTGAATGGAACTACCTACATGCATGAAGACTCTTTTTCTGAAAAAAAGTTACACAATAGACAAGTTAACGTTAATGAAGTAAGTCACTAAAGTCATCCTCCCCAATATGTTCATAGCTCATTCAGTTTTAAAAAGCAATGTTTTAAATTTTGACGCAAAAAAAAAAAACTTGAGACAGATTTTTTTTAGTGTTGTAGTTGATGTCAGTCTCCGTTTTGAAGCAATGTTTTTTCACGGAAACTTGGAAAAGGTGGATCTCTACTGACAGCAGAGCTCGCTCTTTTTCAACATTCTTTTTACTTAACTTAAAGCTTAAAAAATAAAAAAATATAGCGCTTGCTTATGTGTGGCTTGAGAATGAAAACATCATGACAGAAGAGACCAGTCTTTGATTCGTGTTAAGTCACGGTACGTTCTTAGTTTCAAGCGGTGCTGGTACTATGCTGTTGTTGTTGTTGTAGTGTGCGCTGATTTGATGAGATAACTTTTTTCCCCAAAAAATTATGATTATTATTACTATTATTACGGTTTATGTTGTTTTCTTTTTTGATGTTATGCGATACAATCTTGCATAATTTGAATAAAGTTAAACAAGCCGAAGAGCTACATTTTTTCAGCCCATTCAAGCAATGATGATGCACACGTGTAGAGTGCATACAATGTATAGAGAGGCGTTTTGTGTGGATTGTCATACATCCATATCATTATAATCCTTTCTGTCTCAAGTCTGTTGTACCTGATCTGCAGATGTAATAATACCTACTTGAATGGTGTCATGTATAATCACTGCGTCATCATCATCATCATCAATGTATGTACACATCTTTTGACCTAATGTAATTCCGGGGTCAAAATCGTAGTCGTTGAAAAAATTTAAACCTGGGAAAGCACTGCTCTCCACATAGAACCATGACCTACCTTTCTCCTTATAGTCATTTTTGAAAATTTGCTTGTTCTTTTAACATTTTTCTTTACACTTCAAAAATAAGTTCGGATTTTCATAGACTTTTGATAGAATATTATGGCAATAGTTTTGTACATTTGATGATGAGGAATAATTATGCTGAGTTGATAGTACACACACACACTTGTCTTGTGTTATATAGGTAGTAGTACGAGCAGTAATAATAATGATTATGATAATTCCGTGTGTCTGTTGCTCTTTCATGGCTTGCCGTGTTGCGATGGAATGGCGAGTGATGTTTTATCTCATTGGAAAGATCTCTGGATTGTTTCGCTTGAGTCGAGTAGAGTAGGTATATTGAGCATGTGTTGTGGTGGTGGTGGTGCTGACGATTACAAAAAGCCTCAAGACATTTCTTTAACTGACGATAATACCTGCCGAGAACTCAACTGTAAGATGATACAAGGGAAAACATATTTATTTAGTAGAAACATCCACTAGCTTGGATTTTTGCGTTACTTAAAGTCTGAAAAGATGAAAGGGCTAGATGAATCTTGATGATAGAATTGAAGATAAAACAGGAAAAGTATACCATTATTATTAAACTAACTAAACCACAACGTTCACCACGAGTGACGAGTAAAGTCAAAAACTGTGTTTTCAGATAGAACGTGAATGTCTCAGATAGCATAGCAAATATTCATGCTGCAAAGGACTAAAAATATTGAAATAATGGTAATAATAATGTATTTATTAGTTCGGTTTGATGGGCTGTAGTGTGTAATAGATACTTAATGGCCGTAGAAACGAAAAGTAGAAGCAGGCCAATCTCCAAATGAGCAAGATACATGAAGAAGACAATGAGTACAAGATACTCGATAAAGACAAACTTCTGGTCACTCTTTTCATTTGAGCACATTTTCTTTGTTTTTTTTTTTGCTTTTTATTTCACAGGCGTGCATAAATCAAGTGAAGGATTTATGGCTGCTGCTTACACCGGTTTTTGCACATTTCAAAATTATTAGAGGGGCAGAGAGAGATAGACAGGGAGAGGAATCTTGCATTTCACACAGAGGAACATGACTTGCGTTCTTTTGACGCAATTTGTGCATAATACAATCTATCCTGTTGTAAATTAAGTAGCAAGCAAGAGTTTTGAATAGAATACTAAAAAAGCTTGTCCAGCCCATCGTCATTAAAAATTATAAAAGTCATTTGAGAAGAAGTTGAAACAACTGGGCAAAGACTGACGGGGAAATAGGTACTTAGGCAGAGCTGAAATTTGAGGATGATTCTTGAAACTTAAATAAATAAATTAATGCTATCAAATGCGAAATATTTTTGAAAATGAATGAAGCACATATCATATCTCTTCTACATTATCAATTGGTCATCCATGTCGTTGTTTGTCTTTTTCTTCATTTACAATTTTTTTGTCGGATCAGTGGTCACTATAGCTTTGATACTTTGAGAGAGGGTATTAAAAAATAGTGAGCGATAGTGGCAACGATGACGAGGAAGCTTGCTGAAATCTACTGATTAGCAGTAGAGCAACAGCAGCCCCAACAGTCAGTCAATTCTTGTTTTTTCTTCTTCTTCTTCAGCGGCTTCAGTAGCCTGTGATTCATGATGATCATAATTTATTGCCTTCCTTTCCCTGCTAATCCATCCGTGAATCAGTTTGTTACTCAACTTAGCTTTTATTTCAACCGGTACGGTGAGAGGACATCACATCATCATCATCCTCGTTGTCCTTCTTCTTTTCCCTGCTGGCCATTGATCCTCCTCCCTCTTCTCTCGTCAATTCCTAATATTCCTGTTGAACTACAGAGACGACGACATCGACATGACTTTTTCATTTTCAGCTCTCTCCGCTCCTGATGCTCTCTTGTCATTTGATACGGTTGCTTGAGACTCGCACTTCAACTACTCCTTGTACCTAATATTAATTAATATAGTAGTCATTCCTCACCTGCGCAGTATCAAAAGCAAAAATTAGAGAACGGAAATTTTTTCTGTACTCTGTTGTTTGTGCTGTTTGGTGATGATAAATCCAGATATGATAATATGCAGATAAGAAGAGAGAAAGAAAAAAATGCCTTTTTGGCGTTTCTGCATTTTTCTTGAGGATTCTCGAAAGAAATGTACCTATGGACAGACAGGGAGGGTTACCTTTTTGAAAGGAAATGTAGTGGTGAAAATGTCAGTTGTTGGTTGGCTGTTGCTTGTAGGCTGTAGTAGGAACAGCCTAAAGCAGGACAAGTTGTTTAGTGCGAAAAATAATAATAATAATGAAATTACCCTGGCTCAATATAGGCACACAATGGATGCATACACATTTACATGAATGCATACCTACTTTATTTTATACTAAAATGCACTTAATTTTTGATGTCGAAGTGGAGAGAGGGTGACGTAGAGATTATGAATATTGATGGAGTTCGTGTCAGCAGATTCAGATAAATTAAAGCGTAAACTGAGAAGGAGCACACAGGGGGAAAAGTGACCAGAAGGGGAACATCATATATTATTGCTGCAGTAGTGGAGTACCTACCCACCTCATACTTTGTCTTTTATTTATTTTTTTTTTCTTGTAAAAAATATTTCCTGCTTGAAGATTGAGGGATAATCTTAGAGAGACACACCTGAGAATAGAGAAAGACTGCTGGTGAGAGAGAGGAAGAATAGTCGATCATTATCATCAGTAAATCGATCAAGTTCACAGACTGACATCACACTAGACGAAGAGAACCACCGTCACTAATAGCTTGTGCATATTAGTGAGCAAAAGCCATGACCATCCGTTTTAGATACATCCATTTGACATAAAATGTAAAGCCACTAATACGAATATTATCTGCAACTCATGCGTGTACATGTTATTTGGTATACTTAAATGAAATGTAAAGACCGGTCGGTCCAGTAGTCACCAGTTGTGTTATTTGTTTTACTCCTTTTGTTCTTCGGTGAATTAATAGAGATATAGTGATATGCCCATCTTTTATTTTTTAGTGCAAAAAATAGATGAGGAATGTGCATTCGAGCAACTTTATCTTCTCAACTTGAAGATGCATTTTTTCAAGAGCGAAAAAAAAACAAGCTATTGCAGTTCTAATGCAAATGCAGCAACACCTGCACCTGCTTCTTCATACATAAAACAACTGCAGCCAATTACGTCATTTTCATTCCTTATTCAAAATTGTTATTACTATCATCGTAAAAGGTCAAGCCTTCAGATAGCTATTCATTCATGAAAAATTCAGTTTTTTTGGGTACTGGTGACACCTAACATTTTGCAAATGGATAGTGACCGAGTGCTCCTTGAGTTTAAATAAAGTTGGTGTGTTGATGAGATTTGGGAGTGTTAAGATTGTCACACTGTCGGTGCATCTTTAAAGTGCCACCTCACATTCCACTCTTCATTTATCTCTCTGGTAACAACAGCAATAAGTACAATGCAGTCATGAGGCATGCATAACTTGCCTAATCATTTTCATGGCAAACATAAAATTAAACGTTGTTGTAATCCTTTCTTTTCTCCTTCTTTTGTATTTGCTCGCTACTTGCTTCATTTGTGACATGTCGATTTCTACTTGCGATTTTTATCGTCATCAGAAAATAAAACAGCTTTAAAGGATGATATTTTTACTGAGACAAGGGGATAGTTGCACACTCGCCGCTTTGCTGCTGCAGTCAATATCATGATGATCATGATTGCGTCTTCATTTATTTCTACGTATTTTTTTACTCTTTATTATTGGACACGACGGAATGCAATGAATTGCAACGACAACGACGGCGACCGCGCAACATCATCATTCTCTCGGCATTTTTATGTCCTCGTCATAAAATTCCAATTTGTATATTTATTGCATTTCTACCTTAACTCGTCCTTTCAGAAGCCATTTCGAATCTAGCATTACTGCTTATTGAAAAGCTCAGTTGAAACCAATATCCGATACGCTGGTAAAAATGAATTTTTAGAATTTATTCAAATTTAAATATCTCTTTGAAAGCAAACACCTTTTACATCGGTTCCATCGTCTTTATTCTTTCTTGTTCTTATCACCGTCTTCATCTTCGCAACCAAATAAATTATTGTGTTCTGGCCAAGCAAGTAGAGAAATGGGAAGGTGTTTTGTCTACCGTGACCAGAATGATATGCTTTGCATGAATTTGTTTGCATTGGCAGATAAAATAATAATACCTTTTACTAATTTTTGCCAACCGCAATGCAAATTCAAGCAAATGTAGAGATAAAAGGTAAATGCATTGTGAAGATGCCAACCTCTGAAGAAGAAAAAAATTCTTTCTTTATCACTTTGCATGTTTCGTGGCTTTCCACAACTGAAAATCTTGTTTTTTTTTGTTTCCTTCGATTCAAGCCTGCTTTCAATCAGATTCTTCAGTTCAAGATTGAAAGTGAATGCAGAATGAAATAGCCTCAAACACATAAATATCGGGAAAGGCACGTGACAAAAATAAAAAGGGTGACAATATTGATAGGAGTATCATTTCTTTCAATTAAATGGTCAATTTTTGACGAAGCCGCTAGTACAAAACTGTTCTTGTCGTCGTCGTGTCTTGTTCTTTCTCTTGTTTTAATTGCCATCCTCCTCGTATCTTCCAATTTCTTGGTTTCTGGTTGGTGGTATTTGCACTCGTCTGCACAACCCACCTTAATTATTTTTGCAAATTGCAAGTATGTTTTCCCTTCAACATTTTCCTCGCTCAGAAAATTAGAGAAGGAATTTGTACTTGGCTAATTGCACATCATTGTTAAACAACAAATACTACTCATACCTACATGGTTCGTTCGTTATATGCCGCAACAGCTCATCTACACTGTAAATGAGTGAATCAACTTTTTTCAAAAAAAATATATTGCCGTGTGAGAAATACGATTTGCATAATAATAATAACAACAGACACAACAAAATTATAGCAAAAAGAAACTATCTGATTCAGAAGCGATATATCTCGAACCTACCTGTCTGCGTGCCTAATAGACTCTGTGTTTGTCTGTGCGCACGTAATAATAGCATTATAATTAAGATGAGCATTATTGCATATTTATTAGTGGAAAAGTCAGGTCTAATAATCATTTAACTTGAAATGATTACAACTCAGATAGGAATAGTAACAATTTCATAATAGAAAAAGGATTCAGCAATATTGCTTTGAATTGTTGTAATATTTATCTTTTGCAGCAGACCTTTTGTTTTCTAGAAAACATCTTTTTATATTTTTATTTTCTCTCCATCTACAATCTATCTTTCGGGCATCGCCATCATCATCTTCATTGCAAGAATCAGAATAATGATGCCACCAATAAAGCTACAGATATGCAAGCGGGTTTCACTTTCGCTGGAGGCCTAGCAAAAGTCTACCTCCACATATTATGCATACATGAACACAATATCTTTCCATCTTGATCATCATTATTGTCTTGAGAGATTTCTTCATGATGATTGATTAATGAAACGAAGAAAACACTCATTTTTTCCCTACAAACGTAAAAAATGTATCGCTAAAAATTCACTTCATTTTAAAAAGTTGCTGTTTGTGTACATTTCTTGTCAGAAGTGAGGAGCGAACAACAGGAAAAACAAGCATAAAGTTTAAAAGAACATATTATGGCGAAATATTAGACCACGACAGCAAACCAACCGGGAGGAGAAAAAAAACCAGAGAGGAATTTTTTCATAATTGGTAATTTATATTCAGCGATAATAACTTCCCCTCCTTATTATTAGCGTTATTGTTATTATTACTATTATAATTTGCATCACAGGTTCCTTCCATTTTCAATCCTATTTTGTAGCCATAAAAAATGTACATATATTTTAAAAGCAATGGGGAAGAAGTTGAAAAGTTTAGAGTGAAAAATATGTTGACTGTTTATTTTATGGGATGCCACCATGATCGCCATCAAATTAGTAGGCACGCATGCATATATTATGTACGAGCGGTAAAAGTGCTGCGATTTCTCCAACTATCATTCTATTTCAATATTCTGTTGCGTAATGCGCATGATTTGAATTTGCAATAAAGATGAAAATATAAAATAGTAATAATGGTCGCTGCTAATTTTATTTCAGCTCTACGGTTTTCACAACAATTATAGTGGTGGTGATGAACTGACGCTATTGAAAAATGTGAAAATTAGCTGATTAGATTCGTACCGGTGAATTCATACGAAGGTGTTTAATATGAAAAAAGAAACACAAATAGCAACACATATTCTCATTACTGTGGTCATGAAGCCATCATCATCCGCATCCTCCCATTCCCATCACACCGTACCACCTTCCTCTGATGATGATGAAACGACTCATGACACTGCACATATTACACTTTTTAGATGTTACATTAAGCAATTTAGTGAATTGTTTTAGCAAGTAAAACCTGACGAAAAGGTGGACATGTGAGTATGAAAAAAATACACTTTAAAATAATTTTCATATTTATTATTCCTATTAGTATTGCCATTATGATTATTATTATCACGATGACTATATGACGATGAGGATGACTACTTTTAACTAATTTGCACTACCATCACCGCACAAAACTTCAATCCAACAGCGTTACCAACCGAGTATTATAGCTGCACCAAGTGAGGACAAACCTGTTCCTCTTCTCTTTTAATTTCCTATTAGTTATTCCGGTGGTGGTGGTGGTACTTTGTAGGGTTGTCTCTCTCCGTTCACAATATTTTATCTTTTGAGGAGTAAGTAGTAGGGAATAGCGGGAAGCTGACCAGATCAGAAATTGATAAAAACCTTAAAAGTTGCAATATATAATGTAATTGTGAACATGCTTCGATTGTGATATGACCAAGTTGCTTATAGCTGTGCCGCGACCCGCACAGACAAGAAAGTCCAACAACAATAACTGTTTAACAAAGTAATAATATTTAATAATAATGATGCTCAACAGTTCATTGCTGTTTTTATTACATGATCGCACCACCACCAAGACTGTTTTTATTATTTGATTTGATAACAATAATGAGGAGGAGAACCTCAACCTGAAACAGGGATAATAACCATAAAATATGGAATTGACTCTGGTCGAGGGACTGTTCAGGTTGGTCTTTAAAAACGGATGCTCATGTTTGCTCAGTCTGGTTATTATGAGGCGAAAATAAACTAAACTCTTTCCTTCAGTTTTATTATCATGCCTCTTTTACAATCCTGTCAATTGTTTTATTATCCTACTGAAACATTTGCCCAAAAACCACAACTGTTGGTAAGTATAAATCTTGGGGCTTCTCTCCTGGAAAACAATGTCTGCTCATAAAACAATCAGTGGCTGTAACAATGTGTGCAACTTTGTTTACAGCATCAAGTCTAAATATATGCAAATTCTAACAACTTTGTTGATGATGCGCTGTTGCAGCAGAGAATAAAATGGAGATTGATGAATTTAATCCAAATATGGAACAAAGGGAAATAATTAGACTTCTTATTTTGGTGATTTTCATACGTGAGAAACTAAGTTAATGATGGTGATGGTGACGTGGATTTTTGTGAATTTTTAAGAAAATTTATGAATAAATTAATCACCATCATTTTGCTCTTCCTTTTGTCCAATTACATAGGTTATCGCCATATTTGGCAAAAAGAAAATTTTACACAAAATGAGCAAGTGTTGGTTTCACGCTATCGTCCCATTAGTTTGTCCAGGGGCTAAATAAAAAATATAAAAAGGCTGGTTCCCTTTTGATATTCTGACGGATTTCTGATGATTTACCACCATCACAGTCAAGCTGGTGAACTATTTACTAAATTGTATTCCCATCGCCATATATACCCACACCACTCCTCCTAAACAAGATACTCCTCATGATTATCTGAAGTAGACACACGCACACACGAAATGTTTTAAGGCGAAAAAAATCGCGTCTTATATCCGTCCATTTCTTACATTTACCTCAAATCTCATAAATACAATTTTTCTTGATTAGATAGCAATAATTTTACCTTTCATTCGACTTAACTTGTCAAAATTCTTTCAGTATAAAAAAATGAGAAGCCTAATTGTCCACCACACTATAAGCCAGTAAGTCACAAGGGCAATATTGTCCTGCTTGCACGCTATGGCATAATAATCATTTTTAAATCTTCAGATTTTTTTTGACGAATCGCTTTACAGATAATCATGATGAGAGCATGTGAACTCTTTTATCACGATAGAGATTTTCCTTCTTCCAGTATACCTTTTTAATGAATATTGTCGGTTGATTTATATCTGATTGTTGCGTTAGTGAAGGAAAAAGAGTACTAGATTGAAGGAAGGAATTTGGGTGTTGTCCTGTCCTCTACATTATTATTATCATCAATATCATCCCATCTCGTCGTCATCATCTCCTTCTCACACTAACCACGATCCCCATCTCTTGAGCCAGTGAACTTGCCAAAAATGGAAAGTTGGAGTAAATCATGAAAAAAACTTATTATGCATGCATGCATTTCAACTCGTTTTTACTCTGTCCGAGACTTATACTCTTTTACCTGCAGCTGGAACTTTCCATTTTTAAAATTACTATTTTCAAACAGAAACTGATGGAAGCTAACATTACCTCCACGGAATTAGAATAATGTGCATACATTTATGCTTCTCAATATTAAACTTATTTTTCTGACATTTTAAAAAACATGGCTGACCCTCAGCCTCTGTTTGCCCATCATCTTCATCCCGTAATTACACAAGCTGTCTTTCCTTTCTTGAATCTGACCAGAGGAGAAAGAGAAGATGTCAAAGCGTGAGAAGGGATTTTCTCTTCTCCTTTACGCTTCTACGTGGATGACAGTTACAAGGAATAGGCGAAAAAGTCTTGAAGCAAAAATAGAAATACATGCATATGCACTAATATGCAATATGGCTACCTCAACACCAAAATATTCTGCAAAATGCTCTTCTTTCTAAGTTTTGTAAAAAAAAAGACTACATATTTTTTTACAGTTTTATGTAAACTTTTGACAAGTACCGAGAAAAGGGGGAGATTAAAATAGGTACATATTCATTAAATGATGTCCTCCTGCTGTTGTCCTTCCGCTTTTCCATTCTTTTTTTTCTGTTTTGCTCATATGCGTTTCCTACCTTCTGCCATTTTCCATTGTAACCATCACCATTCTACACTTAAACAATATCAGTGTTATTATGATTATTACGGTGGGTCGGTCGGCATCATCGTCATGACATGATGCAATGATCAAGATGACTATGCATTCATGGAGCTTGAGTCCTGCGGTAACTGTTACCGTGCAGTGGATATATACGTTCGAATAATATGTCCACTGCGTTGGTGATGATGACTATGACGATGAGCATGCAACATTAATAGGCAAGCCAGCAGCCGCCATCATCATGATGACCAACCGTGTAATTATCCTTTTTTGACTCATTATGACCTTCGGCTATTACATAACATAACCAAGCAACCACCATACCACCACCATCTTATTCCGCTTAGTAATAATAATTCTTACTGGCATCGCATCATCATCATCATCGTCAAAATTCCCTTTCCAATTCCAAACTATCCATCCTGGTAAACTATGCAGAGCCACGTCGCGGTCCGGTAAAGTGCCCGTGGACATTAAAGAACAACTGAACCGATGATGATTCTGCTGAAGGTGAGGTGATAGTACACCATGATAAAATATTCTTTTCTCTTCTTTCGCCTGCCCTATGATGTTACTTTATATAATCATCACTATCGTAATAAAAATATGTTTACTCTTCATTCCATCATTATTACACTTTTCTTCAATGCTTCCCAAATTCTTTATTAGATATTTCTATTTAGTACTACACTGCATTGTGTTCACCCAGGTATGTGCTTTCGCGAAAATGAATGTGTACATTAAGCAAGTAAATGAAGGTAAAAAATCTCAGCTTGTGTTCCCTGTGGGATGTAAATAATTGTGGGAAAAATGTTTCATTTCACAGTAGTAGTAGCTGTGCTGCTGCACATTGATGGTGGTGAGTGGTGATGATTGTGGAGAACAACAAGAGGCAAGGGAAATGTCAAAAAGTACATTATGTAATATATTATGCGTTATGTACTATTGTTTTTCCAATTTTGCTTAAGCATAGAAATAAAAGCAGTTACTTTTATTATGCTCCGTTCGTCCATTTCGAAAGAAAATACCTGAGTACACTTTGTTGGACTGAGGATGAGTGTGATGACGAATGGTGATGTCAGTCACTCAAGTCATGCTGTTTTAGTGTAAATAGTACTGTGTAGTCTGTACAATGTATAATATGCAATTTTTAAAACGTTAACACGCTAAAATTAGCGAGACAATCAGTCATTGTCACTTTTTTCCTGCTTGGTTGCTATTTAGTGGAAAGGAGGAAGCTGTGTAGAAGTCCATCCATGTCGACATTTGGCATTAAAGAAAACACTGTTGAGTTTACTGCTCTTAAAGTCTTCAAGATATTGGCTTTTAATGGGAAACATGTGGCCTTTTACACCTTGTTCTCACGTTTGTTTCTAATAAGCTATTAGCACTGACTGACATGCAAAGAGAGGGGGAGAGAGACCTTGCATACCATCATGATAGTCACAAGAAAGCAGCATGGCTATAAGCAATATTATCAACCATC
Organism: Willowsia nigromaculata; assembly: GCA_034700605.1. Taxonomy (NCBI): domain Eukaryota; kingdom Metazoa; phylum Arthropoda; class Collembola; order Entomobryomorpha; family Entomobryidae; genus Willowsia; species Willowsia nigromaculata. The sequence goes on from JAQIXX010000071.1 coordinate 18,669, forward strand.
TTTTGAAAAAATATTACATTTATATTCTTCATTTGAAATATTATTTTGCCAAGATTGTCTGTAACCATCGAAACATTTTTTTTGCCAATGCGGGCAAAAATGTTTACGAGACAGATACATAATAAAGCTTTAAGGCTGTCGCTGATCTTGACTGGACTAGACATGGCAGATTTGGTTTCTCTGCTGCTGCTGCTGCTCCCTTGCTTCCATGTCCACTCTTCTTCTGCACTTTTTATGAATATGAATGTGAGGATTGAAGATGATTATGATGGTCTCCTTGGAAGAAGAATATCATGTTACCATCATGTTGATTTGCCTGTTTTCAAACTTTTTCTACACGTATATTCAAATAATATTAATAATGCTGAGATATAGATGATGAAATGAGTATCGTCATCAGGCACACAGTAATGGAGAACTTACCAAAACTTTGAGCCAACCTGTTGAGCTCAAACTTTCAACTTTTATTCTTCGTCTAGAAAGGAAAGATCACTTTTCAAGATAATTTTTTTGTCTTTCTTTCTCCTCTCCTAGTCCACAGAATAAAAAACGCAGTGATCTTATCATAGCATCATCAAAAATGTTTCACAATTCAAACCTGAAACTTTGACTGAAAATTATTTGAATAAAAGTTAAGCCATTCATCCATCCTGTTTACTCCTCACTGAGGTTTTGTCAAGATCAGAAAAACGGCTACGGGGAGCATGGGTTGCAAAAATAAGGCAATAAATATTTGAACATAATAAAAAAGTGATATTATGGCATTAGTTTTGCACACATGCACATGGTACTTGGGTACATATCTCTACTGCCAAAGTCTCATCAACTTTAAGACAGACAGTTGGTCAAGTAACATTTCTGTATCATTTTTAGGTTAAAATTGTAGAATGCGAAATACCCGGTTTATATGAGACTCACTGAAACCATCAAGATAACGTTGACCTTGCTTATCACCAACAATGCTGCCACATTTCGTGTCTTTTTAAAGCTGTATATGAAAATGAAAAGTGAGTGGAAGAAATAAAAAACCTTGCTCGCCTTATCAAAATGGTAATAATAATAGCAATAAATAATATTAATGTTCATGTAAAGAATATAAAAAAACATTACAATATCAGTTGGTTTCACTTGTTTCGTAGTTGCATGAGCGTAAATGGATATAAGAGGAATAATAACTGAGCAATTAGTCGAGATTTGTGGAAATAATGTGGCAGAATTCATTTGGATTTTCAGATGTGACAGGAAAGGGCAATGAAATATCTTATTCAATTAATTTCTTCATTCATTTTTGCTTATCATTTATTACTAAATTGACCGTATTTCCGTTACCTTTGCCATTTCATTTGCAAGCTTTGTTGTTAATGAAGAAATACAGTGTAGGACATTCTCAAATGAGTGGTTTTAACGGAAAATTTTATTTTACATTTCAACCAATAATACTTTTGTTTGACATAACAAGGCAAATGCTGTAAAAATACTGGATGAAACTTGATCCCTTAACACATATGTTACTTTTTGTTTCACAAATTCAAAGTCTGTAAGTACATTATAAACATTGGCTTCATTCATGTTTTCTCGATTCCATTGAAAAGGCTCGTGGCGATACCGATAAATGCATCTGCCTGCATTAAAAATCTCCCTGTTATCTATCATGTAGCCCAAGGAAAGATTACACATGCCTAAAGTAAGTCTCAAATTTCAGTGGGATAAAAAATGTCAGAGAAAAGAATTAAATGAATTAAGGTGAAACAGTGAATGAAACTAACAATAAGTGTATCAATGCTGACTTGTTCGTAATTTTACCTGCGCTTCCGTGCGCGTACTTTCCAAAACTAATTAGCATAATAATAATCATTGCCACGAGCACAAACAAACTGTATCTTTCCATCATCTTTCCGTTTCATGCATAGAAAGGGCTCACCAAACTGGAGAAGTGATGAAGTCAAGAACATGTAGAACATGAGCACAAAATATATCAGTAACGCTAGTGCGGTAGGGGCTGAGGTAAAAAATAATATTGGCAGCTTTTGATTGGCTGCTGGTGTTGATAATGTTGTTGCTGATGAAAATACTTATATTTAATTTAGAACGGAGGCTCATCATAATCATTACCATCGTCACATAGCTATAAATGTAAGGAATACACATATGCATCATATTATCCAGGAACTGGTTTAAGTTTTCAAAAATGGAAGTCTCGTCTATGCAGAGTGAGTGCAACTGAAACGCATCATTGATTTCCTTTTTCTTGCCCCCAACTGCCGTTCATTCTTCTTGTTATTATATTTTTATGATTAATTATGATTATCAGAGAGAAAGAGAAGGTGTTAAAAAGATGGTTTTGATCACACTACTTTTTTCTTCTTCAAAATATATAACGTATGCCGTTGTCCAAAGACCCAGATCCGGTTCCTTGTAACCAAGATGATGTATGTATATCATGTCAGGCAGCTTTGCCATCGTAACATGGTGCGTAATTATAATGATACACTGGAATTCTTGCTCACCACCATCAACATCATGGCATGACCGGTTGCGGTTTTGAAAAAAAAAAATTGGTGGTGTTTGTCCGTCTGCTCCCGCTGAGACCAATTTGTGACTCTAACACCTCTATCCAGCCTCCTTTTTAAATAATCCACTATTCAAAGAGACTTTGACTTTGCTCTGCTTTGATTGAACTGCTTTCTAGTACACGTGGTTAACAATGCAGTGCTAGAGGAATGTATGTATAAACTTGGTATCCATTTTTTCACTTTGCTCCTCATTAATAATTTCAACACATATTCAATCCATTTTCCAGCTCTTTCTATTTTTCAACTGCTTTTTTCATTTTCACACGCATCGCAATTTTCAAAAAGAAATCTCAACTGGAAAAAGCACTTTGAAAAGTAATAAATCCCTGGTGCGAGAGAGTTGTAAAAAATGGATTGTACACTCAAAGATGTTAGCAAAAGGGAAGTCGAAATGTACTAAAAGTGTGGATAAAATGGATAAAAATTGAAGATGCATGTCTCTAGCAGCCGCATTGTTGAGAGTTTTTATAAGAATATGTACATAATAAAGTTTGCGTATGATTATTATAATAACAGCAGTTGTAGAAATACCAACTTATTCCTTCCCTTCCATGGCGCTTGTATTGCACTTTCATACGAAAAAATAAATGGCTCATGAAATAGAATCAGCCTTCATATCATTTTTCATATGAAAAAAAAAGCTGAAAACTTATCAAAACTGAAAACTCGCAAGCCTAGAGTTAAAACTACAGCTAGCAGTGATTTGAAGTGGAGCTTGGTACTGGCACTGTAATTCAATTGAACATGAATAAATGCAAATTAATGAAGCGATCCCTTCTATTTTGCAAAGGTGACGTCGACCAAAAAATGCACTTTTGTTTTGTCTTTCTTTCCATGGTGGTTCCATATATTCCGCGTCTTTGCCTTCCCTGTGTGTAATAATAAGTAAATAGATAAATAACACTTTTTCCCTTTTGAGAACAGCTTGTTTATGCAAATCAAGGAAGGGAGTGGGAGGGTAGAAAGGCGACTGCATTTTTCTCCTGTGAATAAAGTAGGAAATACGAAACAGAACAAAGAATAAATCTTTCCCGTTCTCTTTTTTCTTTATCTTGTGTGGTACGCGAAAAGTGTAAAAGAAAATAAAACAGTAATGGTGAATGGTAATAACAGTAAATTTCTTGCTATTTTCTTCTGCTCTCTTTTACTTTCTGGTATTGTGAAATACATGACATCACATCACACTACTGCTACAACACCACCGCATGGAATAGAAAAAATAAAATCCCTTTAAAGAAGAGGCAAGGGTAAAAATTGGTAAGAAAGGAACGTGACAAGATTACTTGAAAGATAGGATAATAATACTTGTAATAATGTGTGATATTTTTGAACGGGTTGCATAGATGAATGGTGAAAGGATATGGTGGCTAAGGCGCGATCCAAGGATGGCAAGCTTTTTTAAAACTTCAACTGGAAGAAATCTGTTATTTAGAAGAAGAGAGCTATTTATTTATGCACAGGGAAGAGTGTGTGTCTGCACACTGATCCTCAGCCGGAAAAGGAGGGTAGTAGTTGCCGTTGTCGTAAAAGTAATAAAACTTTATTATCATTATTGTCGTTTTCATCTTCATCAACATCCGAGAAAAATAACAGCTTTGCTGCATATATGTCTACGAAAATGTCGTGTAAATATGCATGTGTGCTAGCAAGGTATTGGGGAAGATGAGGATCAGTGTAAAAATGAGGAGATGCCAGTGTCAGTCAAACCGTTTTTAAAAGAGCTATTTTCGTGATAATGATGACACGATGAACATCTTCGTCGACTGTGTCCCTGTACTAGTAATATTGGAAATGTGTTTTGCCATTCACACATCTACAATAAAAGTGAGGAGTAGGAGGGGAAATATTGTGGATAATAACACTACCATGGTGAGTGGTGTTGGTGCTTTCCGTTTCGTTTGCAAAAAAAATCCGAAACTCTGAGCTAGGTTGGGTGATAAAAATCAAAACAAAATCCCACGTACTATTTTCTTCAACTTTATTGTCATCTTTTAGCTATCTTTTTCTTTAGCATGTCAAGCTCAGGATCGATAATTTTCATTTTTGCATTTTTCTCCACAACACAGAATTACATCACATTCAGCTCAGTTTAGATTTGTTGGCTTATTGATTACCCATTCCGGCTTTTGTCGGCGAGGAAGTGGAATGATGTAGCGAAAAAAAAATTGCATTGTTTGGAGGATCAGTTTCTTTAGTCTTCTCTGAAGGGAAAGCAGGAGGGACAAAAAAGGAAAAGTAGAAGCAGCAGAAGGAAACGTCTTCTTTTTTCTCTTTGGCGTGACAATGATCATCATCATCAAGAGCAGACCAGCATATTCTCACCATTCTCACGGCCGTCCTTATTCTCTTTTGTCGGTTGGAGGGGAAAAAAGATGCTTGTGATTTTGACAGCTGCAAAGCCTGCCACCAGACTTTGGCCATTTTTCTTTACAAGTACAATAGAGCGCATTTGCATATCTCCTCTTGCTACTTTCACCTGCAGACGTTGGAACAACTGCAAAACACATACTGCAAAACACATACATTCGCGTTGCTCCCAAGCGAAAACGACGACGACGCCGACATCGATGACAGCAGTGCCAATGAAGACTTCAAATGAAAGCAGAGATTTCATCATCACCAAATCACAATCTCGTATCTTCATCATGATCCATTGATTTGTGCCTTGCTGTGCGTGGGCACATCATCCCTAACAATGGCTAAAAAATAATGTTCACCCTAGAAGAGTGTCAATCCTGTCATATAATATTATACTTACTTGTGACTTATACATATAAAAAAATCTTTCTTTATCACGCGTACTCTCAGAAACTGTGCACGAGATATATAGAATTTTTCACGGCACAAAACGCAAGTCCCCATTTCATCATCATGACTACGCATTTATTCATGCATGCAAGGAGCATAAAAAGAATAGACTTCATGAAGAACGGCAAACACTTTTTTTGGTTAATTCGGTACATGGAAACTAGAGAATGAGTGGGAAAGAAATGAAACCTATATTGTGCTGTTGTTGTTGACGTCGGCATTGACAAAAATCTCTGGAAAGTGCAAAGAAACAACAAGAAGAAAACGCTTTTTTTTCTCGTTTCTTGCTTTCACCATACGTTCAGCTTTCTCTGCAGTATGGAAAAACGGTTTCTCCCGGAGGTTTTCCCACTTTAAAGAGAAAAATGGGGCCAGCCATCTCATATTTTTTTTTGCGAATGAAAAGAAGCGCATCGTGTGAAAGTCAAGTAAAATTTACGATGTGGTAGTTGTTGTGCGAGAGAGCCGTGTCTGCCGTGTTTGGTGTAGCAGTAATACTGACATTGACTGAATTAATACTTTGCTATTGGAAAGTCAGGGTGTTCATATTTTCAAATGTGTACGAAAATATGTATTGACATCATTATTGTTATGACCATCGTGATCGTTTATATTTAAACCTGCTACGATATTTTTTTTCTGCAAGCTATGCGAACTCGAATAGAATAGTTCATGGAAGAGGACTCCTTTATGTCATTTCCTTGATATTGGGAGAGGATCCTTGCAAACTATCACATACCAATTTTTTATGATAGGGAAACAGCGTGGGATGTGGAATGCAAGGAATGGGAAAACCAACATCGAAAAGGAATTGAACTTAAGTAGGGATCTGCGTAGGTTTACGTCTCTGTGTTTCCAGGATGTGTGCACTTAAATGTGGTTATTTTTTCCTTGAGAATTTGAATTTGACTGGAAAGGAGATTTTTCTCTTTGCACATATCATCATATGTAGAACGTGGGCTGATGATGGTGATGGTATTTTTTTTCATGCGAGAAAGTATAAATGCATGAGCGTGTGTGTGTGATGGTTGACATGTATATTATATTACTGTTACAAAAAGTACTTTCTAAAGCTATATAGCTAGAGAATTCTTCTGCACATTTTTATCTATGAGAATGTGGAAATTGAGAATGGATTCAAGGAGACAGAGAAGCAGAAAAAATGCATTCATGCCCCATCTCACCCTCTTTCATCCATGCATTATGTAATAATATATTATCACTCAAACTCAAAAAAAATACTCAGAAGCTTAAGAGAGCGAGATGAGATGGGTAGAGTGGAGGCAGTAGAGAGCCATGAATGAGTGAGCCACCCGCCATGATCTACTCGTATTAATATTTCTATTCTGTATTCTATTCATATTTATGAAATGGTGCACTGTGGTGAAGCAAACCTGCATTTATCTGGTGACAACGAAATGCAATGTAGATGATGATGTGGATTATTTAAGGAATGATCAGTTCAGAAAAATTGAATGTAGTCAAGCAAGGTAGTAAGTGGCATGGTCCCTGCAAAACTATAAAGATTTGCTTTTACAGTATTCCATTCTATGTACTTGACTTTTTGCCATTGTTGCCATTTATCATTTGATAAATGAATAAAGTTTTTGACCTGACCATTTGAAAGGGAACCAATTTTTCCTTGCTTTACTTCTTAACTTTTTTTCTATTTCCTCAAGTCAGTTGCATCTGTTGTTGCCATTTCATTTCCGGACCATAGTACTTGAGAAAATGTATTGGTTGATGACTAATCTCCTCTCACGGCTTTGACAAATAAAAGAGCAAAATCATGATATCCCAGAGTTCTTTCATAAAAAACACAGCGAAGAAAAGTAGTTGGGTTGGTGGTTTTTCAACGAGATGTGGCTAGGGCACGAAACATTTTCAAATAAAAATGTCAACTTGTCTCCCGTTACTCACTTGTTCGTTATGCGTGGTTTCCTCTCCTGCTGCATGCAATTATTATCATTGTGCGTTGTAAGGACTTGGAGAGCACCCGTTCTAACCAATTTATGATAAATGGACGTGAATGAATTGACATTTTAAGCACTCACCCACCATCATTCTAAAAATGCATCATTTCTTCGTGGAGGGATGTCCAAAAAATAAATAAATGTACATATTTCATTTTTCAAGTGGTCTCAAAGACGTACTTGAAGTGGTCGTTAAATGCAACATTGTGCATATTATGATTTCCTTAACTAGACACTGAATGCGGATCCAAGGACGAATAAAGAGATAATTCCAGTGAAAAAAGCCATTTATTTTTACTTAAAAAAATTCCAGACAAAATTTGTGTTCGTCCACGTTTATTTGTATTAAAAACGCAAAATAAATAAATTCTTTAGGACGACACGGTGGAATAGCGACAGCAATGATGAAAGTGATGGGGAAAATGTGTGTGTGTTTGAAAGGGAAACAAATATTACAATGAAAACATAATATTCTACAATGTTCTACTCAACTGATCTGAGCATATCAATGGCAAAGTAGACGAAAATGCTCATGCCTACTTAATAATGCTATCCACTACACAACTTCGTCCTACCACGACAATCCATTGTGATTTTACTGTCTTCTTTCTGTTTGTATTCAAATAAAAGCTTATTTCAAAGAAAAGAAGAAAGATCTTAAGACTTTCTCTTCAAAAAGTGGTTCCCTTTCAAGTGGGAAAATATCCAATAAAAATATATAAAAAAACAACGTCTTCATTTATTATTTTGCTTTTTCATCTCGTCTACCACGTGCGCACTTAGTTTTTTCCACAAGCCTCCTTCTCACAAGGAATTCTGGGGTTTGGTCTGGTTTAAGACGAGGGCCATGAAAGATGTAGAGCAAGGATAACACTGATAGTTTTCGTAAAGAGAAAGAGAATATAGCTTCTTAAAGTAATGTACCTTGCGAGAAAGAGTGATTGTTATACCACAGGAAACAAAATCTCATCCGCAGTAGTGGTCCGCAATTTTATTTTGTTTGAAATTTGTAATGTAACAGTCAAAACTTGTAATTTCATTTGTAAAAATGCAATAAATCATATCAACAGTAGCAATATGTGAACATGTCATCTTCAAAGAACTTGAAGAATAGGTCAAACCAGTTGTTCTGCTTAAAACATTTGTAATATTTCCTCCCTTTCCTCACATTTACAAGTATGTAGTGCATATAGTGGTGAGTAGTGGGGTTTGTGGAAATTTTGTGCTAGTTTTTTGAGCACGCGTTTTCATGATTGAAAAATTCTCTAAAGCAATGCCGATCATCTTCATCGTAATTATTTACATGGAAAATTGTAGAGCACCTATGTTTGTTTGAATTGTCCTTGATGTTCTTACATATAAAGATTGGATGTTTTAATGTATCATAAAACAAAGCAAAACTTGAGTTAACAATCAGATTCTCAAACTCCTTTCCTTGTATGGATTTAGTATTTTGGGAGCAGTGGTTTTGGTTGGAGCTAAACATGAAACAGGTATTGCATAATTTTTCAATGGTAAATTGAATCAAAAGGCTAAAATTCAATAATCCTCTCTGAAAAGGCAGAGGGAAACCCAGTTGACGAATTGGATTAAAATGCTCAAAATAATTCTCTATCCAAAAGAGAAAATAAATAATATATAGAGCATACGTGCGAATTTCTCTGGTGGTTGGTGGTGGGAAATAATGTATACGCATCTTGTTGCCTAGAAAGTTGGTTGAGAACAGAGGAAAAAGATGGGATTTCATGAAAGGATTTTCAGGATAAATCTCTAAAGCTGTTAGCATGTACGTATTATGTGTAAGCAACAAAAACAGTACCATGTAGATAAATAGCCGTGTGTGCAGGAAGATGAAAAGAAAGAAAGCCAACAAGAGAAATGGAAGAGTTGAGTTGACGCTCATTACCATATGATCAACTTGGTGAAGTAGTGAGCGGCTTCACTAGCGCCGGATGAATAGGCTTTCGCGTTATGTTCCTTTTTCCGTCTTCCTCTTTCTCCCTCTCTTTGAGTAGTAGTGGCGCAAGTGATCTCCTTTTTCCACCAAAACCTACACAGGAGAAAGAGCATTGCATCATGAGATGATTATGGGGATGACAGCGGTGGTGGTGGTGGCTTGACTTGGCTGAAGCAGTAGTGACGAGGACGAGGACGGTGATACTGGCAATAATGTGGTGCGTAAATGACGGTGATGATGAAATGAGAATGATAAGAAGTCCTGGAATGAGTTCCACTCACATAATACACGCGTATATATGCAGTTCCACGAAATGTATAAATAAACAGGGAAGATGGGTTGCTGATCAGGATGATGACGACGAAGATGATGTTTTAAGCGAAGGATGTAAAAGGAATTATTCATGACGATGATGATGATGACGGGGATGGAAAAGCGGAACATAGATTCATGCTACATATTTATATATTTTTGGTGAGAAAGGGAGAGTGAAAGATTGTTGCACTGCGTTGTTAAGTCGAAGTAGGTAGTTTGTTTTGTGTTTGATGTGGGATGAGGATGCATACGGATAGAAAAGTGGTTGCATAATATTGCATAATAGGGTCGTCATGCGATGCTGAAGTTTGGAGTGCAAGAGTAGCATCTCTCCAGTGGAAAAAAAGTGACGGTTGACGCGATGGAGGCAATGAGAAAGTAGGGGAGAAAGAGAAAAGAAAGAGGAAGACAGAAAAAAGGGAGCTGAAGATGAGTTTTTGGTGTTGTATTGCAAGAAATGCATGCATTTAGATGAGAACGGAGGGGATGATGAGGAGAAGGAAAGAAGGGAAAACATGTCTATCAACTTGAGATTCTAGTTGCATCATCATCATCATCGTCGTTGTCATCCGGATAGTTGTCCTGGTGATCGCAAAACAAGAAAAACATGAGGAGAGAAATGAAATGAATAAATATGGATGGTGATGATGCGGAACGGATGTCTTGGTTTGTCAAGGGCAAAAAATACACATTCCTTTTTTTTACTGGGGAAGCATCGATCTTTTCACTTTCCATGCATTATCTTCCTTTCTAATATATTCCTAATCCTTTTTGGAAAACTGCCTTTGAAACAAAGATTGCAATATCATCATCATAATGAATAACAAGATTCATTAAATAAATGAAGGATAAATTACGCAAAGAGAAGTTGTAGCTCTCGGCTGAAACATTTGAAATATTCAAGTCCGAAATTAAGAATCCCTCTCCCTCCTTGTTTTTCTAGCATGTTAGCTGTACAAGCTTTCCCTAATAAATTTTACAATGTGACAGCAGCATCAAAAAGCAACTGATTTGAATGTGATTTCGGTAATTCAAAGGCTTAAAAAGAGAATTAAGGACGAGAAAAGCTGGATATGGCTTAAGCCGACTGAAAAACAAATAAAATGAAAGCGCGTGCTCTCTTGTTCTCAAATAGTAATTATGAAAACTGATGTTTTATTTCGAAGTATTTATTATTGTTTTGATCTTTCTTTGTTTATTGTTCTTATGCAATCCACTCATTATGCTTTTATTTGGTTGACGTACAGAATTGCGGTAAAAGACTGAGTGATGATCTTTTTACGAATGATTCGTACCTAAAATTCTTTTATTTCCTTTGAAACTTTCCTTCTAGACAGGCAATGAGTTTTGTGGTAACAAAGAGCAGTGAAGTATTCCCCAAATCATTAATTGGCTTACACTGCGTGTCACACAAGACCCAACACCAGTCTACATAGATATCTACCAGAAACCAATATAATAACTACTTATTTTAAAATTGACTCTTCAGCTACCATGCTTTACGAAACAACTTGGATTTTAAAACATTTGGGGCACATCTTTGATTTCTTTTGCGAAGATGCGTGGAATTGTACATCTTGTAAATTGAAACATCTGCAAAATACCAGTCTCATTTTACAAGCTTATTTGACTCGATCCCTTTGCGTTCACGTTTTCCTCATTCTATACAAATCTGCAAAAATAATTTGCCGTCGCATATGGAAACAGAAGCGACCTCAACGGCTGAACTGGAGATTTCAATCGCGCACAGTATATCAATATGACTTTTTACTATAAGGACACGAAATCCACGACAGCGGATAATAATTTTTTTTACATTTTCTGTATCGATGTACATATATCTCATTTTTCTTCATGTTCTTCTTCATGAGTTGTTTTTTGTAAAATAAAATGAACGTGTAATGCCAATGATGAAGATGATGAATAAAATAGAAAAAAGATGGCAATAAACAGGAAAATAATGACATTCAAATCAAATCCCAGGATTTCAACGTTACATACCCCGTTCTAACCTTTCCCCTCCGTCTTCTGCCTTCCTCATTTTTTTGTAGTAATCATATTACAAAATGGAATACACAATGTTACCTATTTACCTGTAAAATAATATATTGACATTACATATTATTATAGTATTCGGATTCTCTCATCATAGAAGGGTAGCTACAAAAAAGATTATGGCATTTTCAAGTTTCCTTGTTTCACGGGAAACTTTCCAGTTCAGCCGCAGTTCATACAATCTCATCATTTTCTTCCCATAAAAATACATTCATCGTTCTCATAAAAACATTTTCCTCTCCACATAAAACACTCACAAGAAGCTCCAAACACGCGCTCACCATTTTCTCCATTTTATGTCATTTTCCTATTTGTTCATAACAATGCTCTTATTTTCTCCCTTTTCAATGAAAATACTCTGGTGGTCTCGAGTCGGATCTCGTCTGACGTGTGCTTGTTCTTTTGTATGTGCACACATATGTGTAGCATATTCATAGCCAAAGTAAATCCTCCGGGATTTCACTTGACTTTTCTGTTTTTCTCTGCTAACTACGATGACGACTTTAGAACAACATTTTAGCAGTAGTGTTTAGAAGTAACAACTTGCAACAAAGTAGCAGGTACACCTTTCTCTGTGAAGTCAGTCACTCAGGCAGCCAGTCAACCAGAAACAAGAAGAATATTACAAGGCAACCTGCCTAAGCACAAAAGCCTTGTGGAAAGAGATGGGAGAAGTAAAAGTGAATGCATTTAGTTTGCGTTCAACGGGCCTTTAGAAAATTAGCGTTTTATTTGTTTCCTTATTCGTGTGGGTGGGTGGCTCTCTTCTGTGGCTTGGATACCTCCAGTGATCAGATTGACATTTTTAGTTGGCAGTGTGCTTACCATACCATCATCTTCATCTACCATGTAGTTTATGTAATACACAACAATAAGGGCAATGATAAACGAAAAGAATGAAAATGGCTATTTTGAAAGGCACGCGTGCTAATGATGAACCAATTGTGCTCCTCGTATGCATTAAGGGCATCATCCTCATGAATATGTCAGGAATCATTAGTTTCCTATTGAGACGATTATTCAATTTCAAGGAACGAGCTTACGTAATACTCGAGGATATACTTTTTTGATATGAATGAAAACATGTTTGGTGTTATGATTATTTATGATGATTCGATCGAGCTCGTCTTCAAATTTTCAATCAGTACAATTTAATCTCCGATTAAGGCCGTTAAGTCATCATCATCGTCATGACTGACCAGTAGACTGAGCAAGGAACAAGAGAAGACCAAATCAAATGGGCGTGTTTCATTTTCACTCGCTCTTTTGATTCGTGTCGTATCCTTCTGGACAGATGACTTGGCAAAAATTCATGTAGATCATGCTTGGTACATTGCTTTAAAAAGTGAGATCGTTTATCAATGTCACTTTTCTTGGAAAATAATGTTGATCCTAAACTGTGGTGGCAGTTTCGGTTTTTATCGAATTGGAATGTAATGAAAAAAATTATGAGTTTTCCTCTTCAAGTCCCTCCCATCAACTGTTGTGCGTGTATAGCAACTCATATTTCCTCCTCTCATAGATTGGAGGAGGCAGGTTCCATGCTCAACCGCGCTTATTACCTCTTCTTCATCATCTTCTCTTACTGTTCCATTTCATCTTCCTGACCAAACTCTAGACTAATTAATTGAGGTTGATTGAACAATATTAGTTTTTCGTCGAAAACAAGACGAGACAGAAGAGAGCAACCAAAAAAGGATTGAATCACATTGCCAGCGATACAGGCATACGGCTTATTTCTCCTTCTTTTTTCGATTCTTCCACTTCCTTATTTTCCCATTTTCCTTATTTATTACTCTTGACTGATTCATCATGATGTGTTCTCCTCTGCTCTGTTCGATTCCCTGAAAACAAGACAAACTAACAAAGTATAAGAGACGAAGAGAATTCAGTTTTGTTGTGGTGGTGGTGGCTGCAATGACGAGAGAAGGGTTGGATGTTGTTGGCGTATGTAGCAGATTGAGTTTGATACACTCACACTCTTCGAAACAGGTAACCTGAGTAAATTTTCTGCAAGATGGAAATATGGGAAGAATGTTACGTTATATACGGACCAAGAAAACCTGTGTTCTTTCGTGTAGAGTATTTAGATTAGGGGAGACACGAAAAATGAGCAGGAAAACTTTCTCCAGGCTTCTTGTTTTGTTTTTTATTTGGTTCAACGGAGAAAAATACAGCCACATTGGTGGGGTGTACGCCCTTCCGTTTTCTGTCTGGTATTGATCATAATGACTGCAAGAAAGAGATACAAAGCCTGCAGCAGCCAAATGATTCATGGAACATTCCATTTTTGTCCTCTCGTATTTTTCTTGTGTTTTTATGGAAGGGAGGAAGAAAATTACTGTCTTAAATGAAATAGATGGATCATCATCATCATTGACTCACCATCCCACGCAACTGTGTAAAACTTCATCCAAGCCGTGTGGCGTTTATGCATGAAAATTGAAGCAGGTGGAAATAAAATATATATTATGCGAAAAGACAGAAAAAACGTTGGACTGCGCGTTGTGAATTTTTGTTTTGCAGATTGTACCCGATGAGCAAGTAAACTTTATACCAAGTTGTTGCTGTATTCTATTATTTTTCTTGGGAGTTTCGTATACCCAGTTTTTTCTTTCCAATCCTGTGGGATGCAATACTAATATACAGGTATCCTACGTGTAATTGATCATCTTCATCAAGAGGAGAAACAGAGGGAACGTAGAATGAGATCCATCGTAGAGTTGCCATGTTGATGGTGATGTGTGGCATATATTTAGCAACAGAAGAATGTAGACTGGTTAGTAACTTTCAGAAGAAATTACAGAATCAGGTTGTTAGATTAGATGGATGAGATGGAGTATCACCTGGGACATCGCTTTCTCTATCGTGGTGAAGACGACTTTTTGTGAAATCGCACCTGGAATTAGAGTACAGGCGTGAGTATGAGGATATCGTGTGCATTGCTTGAGTAAAAAAAATTGCTACAACTGCTCGATTCCTGTTGAGGTTTCAATCGCTGAACCTTCCTGATTTCTTCTGAGCCAAAAATAATTCCTTTCGTCTTCAAATTTCATGCGCCATTCCTAAACATTCGAGCATGATGATAAAATTATTGATTTGATATTCATCTTTGTCTCGTCAACAGCCGGGGAAATTTGACGGAGAAAATCACTTTCTCTTTTTTACGCTCCATTATTCCAGCTCTCCTTGTGTGATCCATACACATGGCATGGCATCCATAATGCAAATATGAATATTTCCAGATAAAAAAAAGAATAGCTAGACATGTTCACATTATCACTCTCATGGAAGAGATGAGGATGTGTTGTTGGGTGTGATGATGATGAATGATGATGAGAATGTATTCATGCATTCTGTCGGCGTCAACACGACTACGTGACATGACATGATGACAAACACGGTATATATGAAAACGAGGAAAATAAAGAAAGGAAGTGGATCGAGAATGTTTTGCTTGTTGTTTGATGGTAGCCACATTCCGAATTCATGATATTCGTTTTGATATGGTTTCGTTGGTTTTGTTCTCCCTGCTAGTACACATTCCACTTGTCAACATCACACATGACATTGCACTTTAAAAAATATCAATCCCTCCTCCACCATCTTTTCTTTTGGTGGTTTGGGAAAGTCAATACCGCACCCAAAGAAACGCAGCTTAAATGATGCGCGAGGGATGGCGACATTGAGAGCGATGTCAAAAACGGTGATTTTGACATGATAAATGAATTAATTGATTGAATGGATACAAAAGAGCGCACTTTGAAAGCTACTTGAGGTTTTGCTGCGTATTCGCTTGTATGCTTTTGCAATTTATGCTATGCTGATTGATAAAGAGATATATGTTTTTCATTGAGAAAGAGAAAATTAATTTTTGAAATCCACTTGATTTATTTTTTGTACAGGTGTCAAAGGAAGAGTACGACACGTGTCGGATCACGAATCCAAATCCTCGCATTATAGCTGTGTGTGATAAACCTTTCAAACTGATGTACTTCACCATTACATTTCGCAGTTTTACTCCCCAGCCTGGTGGTCTCGAGTTCCGCCCTGGACAAGACTATTACTTTATCTGTAAGTACAAACCCGCTAATTTGGATAATTCCAGTGCTTTGTGAAGTACTTTTGTCAATTTATGACCAGAATCATTATATTTGGCTAACTATTGAACTTTTCCCTTGTATTGCAGCTACGTCATCACGTGATGATCTCCATCGCCGAGTTGGTGGTCGGTGCTCCACCCACAACATGAAAGTCGTCTTCAAAGTGTGCTGCCATCCTGGAGAAACCTCCTCCCAGAGTAAGTCCTCATTTTGCATACAAGACAATACTATTTTGTAAAAAAAACATTAATATGCACCCAGTTTTCACATAACAAAAGAAAGCTAATAATGCGTGAAATTAAAGCATGTATACATGTGAGCATGATTTTTCAATTGACTAAATTGGGTAAAAAAATTTCTCTAGGCTCCACATCAGCTCCAGCACTTCCCCAGATCCCTAGATTTAGCACACCTCGTGCATCCACAGCAAGTAGCGCCACGCTCTCTCCCAGGAGACCTCTAATCGTCTACAACTCCTCATCATCAGCGTCCAACAACCCTAACAGCAACATTTACGGCCGCATCAGTAACGGCAGCAGCATCATCAACAACGACCACTATTACCCCAGAACACAGGATCCTCTTTACAACAGTAACAACATTCTAGGTGGTGGTGGTGGAGGTGGTAGCAGCAGTAGTAGCAGTAGTCCAACAAGCACAAGTACCACAAACATCCCACCACAGCCTTTCCCTGCCCATCCACCAGTCACACGCTATCCTCCCAAAAAGACGCAGTACGCTAACAATCCCAATTACAAACCACCCTCCAAAAAGAGTAAGTATCAGTCACTCCATTAACTTAATAATAGTCTTATAGCTCTTCACACGTCTCACACACAAAAATAACATAATGGTCAGTTAGTTCCATCTAATTGCACGAACATGCATAAATACTACACACACACACTTGACACGCTAAACACTTCAGAACATTCATAAGCGTCGTATTATACGCCACGAAAAATTCTCTCGCTTTTTTTACTCAGAAAAGAAGGATCTCAATGCTCAAGTAATAAACTGAGTAAATAACAATCTAATGGCTTGGTCGGTTTATTTGATTGCCACCGAGGTACTTTTATTGCTGCTTCTTATGAAGTGGTTCACTCCACATTGTTACCTTATTTTTATTGCCCCTTTCTTCTCACTTGCTCAAGAAGCGAACTCTGTCGGATACTCAACCTATAAGATTCTCTGTCCCATTCTTCATTCATTACTGCAGAGATCGGTTTAAGTGACTCTCGAGGAACTTAATATGGCAGGTTTAGTAAATTCATTGTGAACCATGACAACAGCGTCAACAATAGGAACCGACTCATTCACGCATCAAAAACATTCAGTCAGCATTTACTACTTTACTTACTCCATTCAAAGACACTTATTTCATAATAAAAACACATTCTTGCGTCATAACGTTAAATCCTAATTGTTGAAGATGGCTGAAGCATAAAAATACTTTAAATTGCATTGGTCAAAAACCCTACTTACGTTTCACATTGTGTGGCGCAGGACCTCAAAAGGATGCAAAAGGCCACACAATCGAGTGTGTAATATCTGGCAAAGTTTGAGATACTAAAAATTACACTTTCCCGATTCACTGTCAAATTTAAAGTGACCTTTTTCTTTATTATTTATTATCTAATCTTAAAAGAAATAAGAAGAGAAGTCCCTTCGTTTAAAAGGCTCTCTTTACCGAAAAGCAAACAATGAGAATCA
This sequence comes from Willowsia nigromaculata, assembly GCA_034700605.1. NCBI lineage: Eukaryota > Metazoa > Arthropoda > Collembola > Entomobryomorpha > Entomobryidae > Willowsia > Willowsia nigromaculata. Next base: position 36,166 of record JAQIXX010000071.1, read on the forward strand.
TCAGTAAATAATGGAAGCCAGCATTGTTGAATATTTTCGCTTCCCAAAATGGACCACCCACATAAAGACAGCCAAGGTAAAAGAGATTGGTTTTTAGAGTACCAACATAAGTAAAAAGCCCATCAATGAGGATAACGAGGGTTGACAATCTTTTATCCCAGCAACGTCGGAGAAAAGTTGCTTGTGAACAGGGTTTCTCTATGAAAAGAGGCCTTAAAATCTCGCTGTTAAACCTTTGTCGCAATTTTTCTCTCTCAAACTGTCGCCATATATCACTGACAACGCTTAATGAACTAATCGATGTCCTCATAATAAATACAATGACAAACGATGAATTCACTTCTGGTTGGACGTTAAAAACCTTTATGCTGCTTGTTTACTGCTTATTGTTATGCAAGACAAACCATTAGCCAACATTAGTAAATATTTTGACGGGACAACGATAAAATGCCAAGTGATAAAATGAAGCTCAGTTAACTCACTGCGAGTTCATCATATTATTGCTTCCTACCTGGTATTATACACCATTCGAAAGGCACGTTGCGGATAATCTGCACACAATTTATCATGAAGATAATAATAATAAACCGCATATTCGCAAATGGAATGAATTTTAACTGCTATGTTAAAATTGCTCATAAAAATGCCCATTATTATTTTCCTCTGTCCAAGTATTAGCATTCTGTGGGTACCCGTGCATAATAATATTAATATTAGTTTTCGGTTGGCTGAAAATTGATTTCTATATTTGGACACGAAGGCCATATAATCAGGATTTATTCTCTGCTGTACTTATTTAGATGCATCTTGTAACATAAATTACTTAAGAAATAAATTTCGCAACTTATAGTTGGGCTTTATTGCATTTTTAACGTTCCTTTTATTAATTAGGTGCGAGAGAGTAGCTGTTTTGCAAAAATGTAAATGAAATTACATGTCGCCAGAGAGCCAACAAGAGAAAATTTAATAGCTTTTCTTATATTGACCGCTTGAATATATGACTTTTGGATGGATGGGAAGATGGACCTTTTTTAATAAACATTATTTTTGAAGTTTTTTATTATGTACGGTTTGTCGAGAAAATTAATCCTTTTATCTCTATAGGTCTCAGGTTAGGGAATGGAGAACGTGGAAAAGTTTCGCATTCATCTTTCAGTCACACTTTTTTTTCGAAAGCATAATCATCCCGAGGTATTGTGCAACAGACAAAAGCCTACATTTTTAGATACAGCTCATCATCCTCCTCTCCGTCTACGAATACACCCAACAGGTGGACTTTAATTAGCAATAAAGTCACTGAGCAATTTCGAGCGTTTCATTTTTCAGAAACGTCTTCACATCCCATGTCACCCAAACCTTGCTCTAAACGTGGTTGGTAACTCTCGTCATGATGGCAATCTAGAAGTAGAAACATGATAGTTTTATTATTATTAGTAGTCGTAGAACACGTCCTTAGAATGTCCTCTCACACACAACCACAACAACTTGCACAAGAGCCCATCTCTGAAACTACATTCTCATTTTCCGGTCAGATGAACCTTAGCAAACTACAAATTATTGGACATCCTGTTGTTCTCTCATCATCATCACCCTACCAGTGTGTGTATTAATGCCGTAGTGTACTTTCGACAAAGAGTAACTACAAGTGAAACAAATAGTAATTGCGTATATGCAGATAGTTAAAACATTTATGATTACAATGCAAACATGATTTTATTATGATTATTATTTTAACCAACAATGACAACCAGCTATACACTAACTAAGCATTCCTATGAAAAAGTCTATACAAGACAGGAACATCATTTTCCTCACACATGCAATGAATGCATGCTTCAATTCACATGTCTAATCATAAATACTTTCCATGGTGTCACTTGGAGGAATGTCGTTTAATGAAAATGTCTTGTTTGCTCAGTGAACTCGCTCCCTCGCACACATTTGATATTTTTTCACTCTCTCCAACGACAACATGAACAAAGCGAAACAAAACCGCAAAACCCGAAATGAAACATGCTCCTATGCCATTTAGCTAACAAAACTACCTATCATTTCCCTCACTTTTCATTATCACTACAATTCTCTCATTATTATTATTATTATTAAACTTGCATTTATAATAACCACTACCCTGAATCTAACTATCGGTTTTGCAAAAGCGTTAGAAAAGCCATCCTTTCTTGTTGGCATGCCACATGCATAACTGAAAATACAACTGTATCAACATGAACATATATCAACAAATTAAAAATGATAATATCACTATTTTTTTCTTCTCCTTCTTCTCAAACGACTTGTATTACTACTGGTTTTTTTTACATGAGCTTTCATTTGCCAGTCATCTTTATTAAATTGATCCAGAGAAGAAGGAATAGTGGAGTAGGGGATGACATGAGGATATTATGTTACAACAACTACTACAACAACATAAACATGAATGCTTTACATGAAAAACACCGACCCAAAGCTAAACTGTGAATCTATATTTATATGTTTTGAAGGTGGTTTGTGTGTAGACATGACTAGATTTGAATATTTAAACTATTTGTCCGGTTATTTATTTATATTTGTTAATACTGCAATGATATTCAGTTCCCTGCATCCTCTTAAATGTTTATTCATTATTTTGTAAAGAGCTTTTATGTTTTTTATGGGAAAAATTGAAATCTAACATTTTGTATGATTTTTTGTACATTTTTGCAGAAGAGCTGGAGAAGCATCCTAATGAAGTGGTAAAGAATGAAGAGTTAACCAGTGGAGCAGCCTCATCATCACTGACAGCTTTGCAAACGACGACGCTTCTTTTCCTCACACTTGCGACGATACTTGTCACGAGAAGAATACAAAGCCCAGCGTTTCAATGGTGCGCTCGGTAAAAATGAAATGGAAAAGTGCACATTTACAAAAGGTGGAGGACAGGAAAATAAACTATATGAATACATAGCTACCACGATAATTAAGAATATAAAGTTTTTAATGAAGCATCATCACACTATTACCCAAATAAATCCTAATTCTTAGCTGTTTAAAGAGAACATAGGTGTAGGAAATATTACTTTTATTAATCACAGTATATTGTAAATTTTTAAAGGAGAAAAAAAAAAGTTTATGGTGGTAATGCAGAATTTTTTAAGGTAGACACGAAGCAAAAAGTTATAATTATGAAGTTGCTTGCTGCAAATCTGGTAGACAAAAAGAAAAAAAATATGGGGAAAGGAGAAGTAGTGACGACAATGATGATAATGCGATCCGATCCGCTCTCTACGATAAATATTTTAGCTACTCGATTAATATGTAATACAGTAAACTTACAATTGTCATTATTTGAATCAAGATAGTTCAATCAAGGCAATCACGCTTTCCACGTTTTATCTTTAAAACTCTCGTCACTTCTTCGTAAATTACGATACCAAAATTCGGTGAAAATACTACTTACTCTTCAAAGCGCATACGATCAGTCTCTCTGTTTTAGCGGTCATGAAAAGATTTATGCAAGGAATTAAAATATCTGTTTTCATGTGATTTTTACAATTCATGTTGATCCCCGTTTTTTCTAATGTAAGTTAGATTCATAACTGCATTTTGTTTCAATTTTAAAGTTTCATACAAACTTACTATTAAATCGCCATATTCTTTGTAACTTGGAGGAATGCGATGAGAAAAACCATGATTTTTCTTTACATATGTCCGCTTACCAGAAGTAGAAAGAGTAATTAGCAGTTAATAAAACTATAAAATCAAATTTTATATAATCCATTTCATGCAAAAAGATGTAAACGAGATCATCGTCGTTGCCTCGTTATTCACGCGTAGGTATAAAAACTTTTTCAAAATCACCGTCTCTACTTTTAAATAGGAAAAGAGTTTATAAAGTTTAAAATATTAGTTTTAAGTCTGTTGGTAGCTAGCAGAAGAAAAAAAAAACTATGATAATATTAAATCAAAGTTAAGTGTCGAACTAAAGTACTAGATAACCAGATAAATTTCTGCAAGCGAATATCGTATGGTACCAATGCTGACTAGGAAGAAAGACGTGCGAATTTCGATAAGTGGGCGGAGAATTTCGGAGTTTCAAGCGAACTGATGGAGGCGTTGATGATATTTGAAGAAATGGATGTTAACCATTGCATACATTTTTTGAGTGATAAAAAGTCTATATGTTAGGAAGGAACAAATAGTTTTAAAACAGATAAGCGTTTGACTACCCATGTAAATAACATTTAATTAGGTATGCACATAAGAATACACTGTGTATAATTAATACAAAACGCGTCAAGTCCAGTAGTAGTCGGAATATCATTGGAAAATGGGCACTAAGACTTACAGATTTAGGCGAAACAAGCTTAAAAAGATAGAGTATGTTTCAAAGTTTATTATTATTACTATGATGATAGGGAAATATAGTTTACCATAAAATTACATAGTTTTATCGTATCGTTCAGTAATCGAACTATAAGACGGCGTTTGGCGGACTAAATAAGCTACTTAAACATAATTAAGCTTTATGTTTCAAATCATCAACTGAAAATTTATAGGTGTCATAACTCAAAATCTTTTATATGTATATATTATATATTTGCTAAGGGACTTTCTAAAAGCGTTTTTCATTAACTAGAAGAGTAAATCTAAGAGATAGGTATTTAGAAATATGCGTTATTTTACTGAAAATTACCGAAATAGATAGCGCTGTTAAAATTTTAAATTGATAATTTTCCTTGCTGTGTTGCAGTTGCAACTTGCAACAATCCTATATAATATGACACTAGTGGACTTTGTTTCCACAATGATCATACTTTGAAACTTCCTTCTTAATGTTCTTGAAACAGCTCTAGCAACAACAATGTAGTGTACAGTTTCCGGAATTTTACTTTTCAAACATTAAACTTCCTGTTTAAAAGTAACAAAATTTATATATTGCGTATCTCTATGTCTTAGGTTACATTATTGCGAGCGAGAATGATGATGGGACATTTTGTGGGACCCAACACTAACTAATTACAAAGAAAAAAAAGTTTATATATTTAACGACAATTATCATTCAGCAAATCGATGAAATAGAGTGTAAGTTTGAATACTGCCTTGGTTTATTGTCTCTAAACTTGCTATTAAGAGTAAATTTGAAGAAAAAAATGTATAAATTTTCACAATCATTATTTTCAAAGCTTATCACAAGCTACCAACTCACGTCTGTCATACTAATAATTAGTGAGTGGATATTGAAAATACTATTGTTTTCGGGAATAGAGAAAGCAGTATTGGTACGTGGCATTATAAATTTGATAGTCTCAATTTTCAAAGTAAAATTTACTCCGCTAAAGTCATTCTTCTTGACATTTACTCTTTTCCTTCCCTCGTTATTTATTGTTTTTTTTATAGTGATTCATTCATGAAGAGAACAGACTGATATCACCTTACGTTTAAAAATACTACATTTAAAGATATTCAAGATTGGGATGAAGCAGATTTTTAGGTGTAGGTAGTTTTATGTGTAGGTTCTCGCCAATTTGTTAAGTTTATATTTAAAGTAACAAACAATGTTAATAATCTTAAAAATAACTAACAAAGCAAAACTCCTTTATATACTTCTTCGACTTTTGATAAGGTATCACATCACCATTATCGTCACTGCTATTATTGTCCACTGACCACACACACACGCAATTTTTAATGATGTTGACCATAAAAATTGAGCATAGTTGTGTTCTCAGAGAGGTTGATTAGCTTTTTGTCCAAAAATATTAACAAGATGATGTACGTGTGCCATATAATTTAATTTTTTTTGAATTAGTTTGTTTCAAACAAAATAAACTTATGAGCAAAGAAAACGCAATCTTTTCCGTGTAATACCTATGCATCTATTTGAAGGTTATAAAAATATAACATACCTACTTGTTTTCCAACTATGTATTATTGTACTTACTTTTTCCTATGTGTTATCTTTACTACAGAGTATTCTTAGAATTATATATAAAATAATTGTCATGATAATTAGTTAATTTCTGTATGAATTGAGTGTATGCGAATGTTTGGGAAGTATAATGTTTCCGTGTCTTTATGATTATATTAATTAGTAATTAATATTGTTAGTAAACATTTTCAATTTGAAATGTCAGCTAGTCTCCCGTTATGATTATATGATTATTGCTGTGTTGTAATCTTACACATGCATAAACTGATGTAAATCGTGTGTATAATTAATTGCTTAAGGAAGGATGGAAATAACCACGTCGTAGTATTCATCACACATCAACTAAATGTCAAACTAAAAAACGGTTAAGTTAGCCATTAGTATGCATTTTATATATGTGTTTTTGAGCTATAAGTTGCTTAACACTTGATAAGGAAAAAACTAATTTGTAAACTTAAATACGGCTTCTTTTTTATTGTCTACTGACCACGTCAGGTCAGCAAGCCTAATAAGGTCCCAAAAAAACTCAGACATTTCTGTAGTGGTTTTTTGACTCATCCCCCTAATTATTGTCTGGCACCGTTCTATATATTATCATTTTTATGCATTCAGTCACCACCATCATTAAACAATATGCCATATTATTATTACTGTTGTCTCTCTGCCTGTGTGTTAATGTCAAAAGGTAGTTTAAAGAGCTGAAAATTGTAAAGCAATGCCGATTTTTCCCCCAAAGAAAATCAAACAAATTCTAAAACTTTATAAAAGTTGAAGTATTGAATGGAATGATGTTGTTTGTTACTACATTTTGTACACGAACAATTTTCATTTAAAAATCCACAATATTATAATTGATTGATATTTTAAAACCATTGACTTAATCGGCTACTGCTAAAGTCTAGAAATAGATGAACCACTACTAAAAATGCTGTGTGTACAATGTTTATATTACAGTTACATATTTTACTATCCGTGTATGAAAAATGTAATTTTTAAAGTATAAATATAGACAAGTTGTATGTACATCCTGAGTTTATCCTGTAAAAAACGGATTAAAATTTGTAAAATCTGTATTTAAGTAATGTAACGTAAAGTAATATTCTCTATATGTGTACTATTAACACTATAAACTGTATTTAGATATGTAGGAAAATTGTATAAGATACTGTTATATTGATGATATGAAAGAGAAGCTGTTTGTTGACTAGATTAAGTAATCTTAATTGACGTAGATAATATTTTGAAGTAATGTCATGTAAACTATTGATAATAATTCCACACAAAATATCAGCCAACCGCAGAACTATGAATTGTGTATTTTGTTTTTTCTTCCCTTTTTTGTTATGACTTCCAACATTATGTTGACTACGTGTGGCGAACAATGTTATAAGTAACCTTGATGTTATGATTTCAAACATAAAATAGAATTATTATATTGTAAAGAATATAATTGTTGTGTATTAGTATTTTAGCTGTGCGGAAAGGCGTTTCCACGGATATACAAAAATGAATGATGTTAAAGATGATGGCGATAAATAGTAAAAGTAAAACAATAAATGTGTAATGTCAAACTTATCTACTGATGATGTATCAGATGTGTGACCCATATTATGAAAATGGATTTTTTTCAACGTATTTAAATAAATAAATGAATGTGTAATGATGAATTATATGGAATTTTAAGCTCTCGTTTCTTTATTACAATAGCATTTAATACATATTTTCCAGATAATTGCGATCATGATTAATTCGCGGATATTACATCTAATCGTATGGTTTCCAATTCTTACTGCTCATTATATTCATAAATATATTATAATATGAAAAAATATTATACGTTTCAGTATTGTAAGTTTATGGTCATGAATTAAGCTGCATCTTATAGTTTGTTGTATTGAAATCACCTTCCGTTATAAAACGAATTGTGGGAGAAATGCGTTCTTTGTCTGATTATTCTGCAGTGTCTAGTTCCCGGTTTTAGTCAGATTTCAGATTTGGAAACGACGATAAGTATTTGCGCGACAGCGGAGCCAGCATAGTTTCCGCGGTGATATACATCCATTCTCAGTTCCAGCTCGATGTCTTGTGGACCAACAATTGATTTTGCTAAGGCGATAACTGCCGAGGATTGGGTGGGTCGACGAAGTAGAAAATATGGGCGTGTTGCTGGGGGAACTCCACTTGGTGCTCTGGCACTTTTTAATTCCAAATCAAAGTGCTTCACGGAACCTGGCCAGTTGGGTCCTCTCATCGTAAATAGGTCTATGTATCCTTGAGGAGTTGATATGGGAATTTCTGATTCGAAGCTGATGAAACTTTTTGAAATTGTTAGGGGGTCGCGGTTATTTGTACCATTATTGCTTCCATCATGAGGATTGGTCATTTTGCACCGACTATAAAATAAGAATTCAATCAAGCTTAGGATTATCATGCTGAAAGGTGGTAGATAAAAAAGTAAAGTTCGTTTGTTGGCAAGCTTACTGAATCTGTGAACCATCCGTGGAGTAGCCTGGTGGACAGGTAATTCGGTTACACCGAAAACCTCCTCGAGTGTTCAAACAAAATTCTTCCTGTCGGCAAACATTTCTTGTTGAGCATTCATCGATATCTAAAGGAGAAATAAATATGAAAAGATCAGGATCATCAACTTTATTCAATCAAGTTTCATTTCATAAAAATGATTTTTGTATTATTCGACCCACCCCTACAAATTCTACCGTCAGGTCCCATTTCAAATCCATCAGGACACTCGCACCTATATGATCCGTGTGTATTGACACATCGACCAATACACAGTAAGCCATCCCTGTTTTGCTCACATTCGTTAACATCTTGGCAGGATCTGCAAATATGAGACTTTGAAATAGGCAAGCACACGTTAACAAAGTTTCAGAAGACTTCAGAAAGCCGCTTACCGTTTGTCGTCTCCAAGAACATAGCCTACTCCACAAGTACACTCATACGATCCCCACATATTAATGCACTTTTGTTCGCATAGTCCCGTAATTGTCTGGCATTCATTTATATCTAAAAGTAACAAAAATCATGGACAGTAATGTCAACTCTGCAAAATTACTACCGCAAGCTTATAATAAATTTATTATCTACCTGAACAAGTTCTATTATCCGACTCCAATTCAAAGCCTTCCTTGCAAATGCACCTGAACGATCCCACCGTATTGTAACAGTCTGCGTTACTACCGCAAGCATGTGTTCCGTATTTTGTACACTCATCGACGTCCTCACAATGACCCTGCGCTGTCATAGTATGACCTGGTGGACACTGACATATGTAACCTCCTCCCCGGTTCAAACATTGTTGATTTGGCTTGCAGGTATGCGTTCCTCTGGCGCATTCATCAACGTCCACACATCGTGTTCCAACATCATCAGGCTCGAAACCAGCAGGACATACAGTTTTTGATATGCATTGATAACCTCCTTGAGAGTTTACGCAACGCTGGCTGGAGGAACAAAGTCGACTTCCTGTTACTAAAGCCTGGTTACACTCGTCAATGTCTGGAAATAAATAGTTTTCGAGATCATGCCATAATTAGCTTAAGTCTGTGAAAATTTGATTTAGTTCGAAAATATTTTTTGCAATATGGCATGCAAAATTACCAACACATTCACCCCTGGGACTAAACTGGAATCCAGAAGTGCAAGCGGTTCGGCATTCTCCGTTTGGTGCGAGAGACAATCCTGGAGGACACTGTCGAATCGTGCGTTCACAACGGAAGGAGCCAAGCGTATTTCTACACTGGTATTCCGCGCCAAGTCTATGGCAATCATGGGTACCAAAGAGGCACTCATCATCATCTTCGCATTGACCAGTTTGAGAGTTGAGCGTATAGCCTGTTCCACAGCCTGTGATACGAATACATGTGTAGGATCCCGGTGAGTTGTCACAACGCTGACTGGACAGACATGCATGTTGACCAGTTTGGCACTCGTTAATGTCTGCAAAATCAATGATCATTTATATGTGAGCTTTGACAAACTACTGTATGCCATTGCAGCTTCATTTCTTATTTCCTTTTGTTACCTTGACAAGACTGCGTGATAGGATCTCTGTAATAGCCAGATTTGCACCGGCAGTAATAGCTTCCAAGAGTGTTGTGACAAGTTTGCGTACTATCACAAGGATTGCTCTCCCTACATTCATCGATGTCTTCACACGCTGGCTGATTCCCGTTCCCTTGTCGAGGAGTGGCCAATCTGAAAGATGCACGAAAACCTGTGGGGCAGTCTGTCGTCGTTGATGGTGGAATAGGTGTGGTGGTAGGGTTTCTAGAAATTCGCAATTCATTTGTATCGCTAGCATAGCTGGACGATGATGACGTGTCACGAGGTGAATAATTTAAGTCGTTGCTATTAATTTGACCAGTTCTCCGACTAAACCCGGTGTCTGGAATTGTATTGTCCAAAATGTCTGGATCTTCATCAGAGTCCATTTCACTTGTATCGCCAAGATATGGAGTTGTAGAACTTCCTCCAGATAAGGTGCTACTGGAATCTGCGTCTGTATTCACTTCACAACGGTAGCCCCCAAGCTCATTTATACATGTTTCGGTTGAAGCGCAAGTGTGAAGACCTGTTGCACACTCGTCACGATCTACAGAGATAAATATTACAGGTTATTATTATTAATTGCTTTTCCATGCATTATATTATTCTTCAACAATGAAACCATTAGATGTACTATAATCATTTACCTTGACACAAAAACGTATAGTTTTTATTAGGCTCATATCCTGGAGGACAGTCGTTATCTTGATTTTTGTCCAGTTGGTGACACTGATAGCTTCCAGCAACATTTACGCACGACTCCACATCAATCCTGCAATCGTGTGTTCCCTCCACACATTCGTTTACATCTATAAGATCAGGATTTATAAAAGCTCAGACAATGAAAATATCTTATCTTGCTTTTAAAGAACTACAAATTATCAAACCTTGACAGTTCCTCAAACGAATGTCGTAGCGAAATCCTTCCCTGCATTTTATGTCACACTCGTATGCTCCTGCCGTGTTACGGCAAGATTCCGAGTTTCTATCACAACTATCGAGTCTCTCAGAGCATTCATTCACATCTACAATGGCAAATATAAGACGCAAGTTATCAATAATAAATTAATATAGTATTTCATGATGCACAATATGCATTAAATTTGTTCACATCTGCACCTTCGCAGTTCAAGGTGACATTATTGAATTTGTATCCAGCAGGACAATTGTAACGGTTGAAGTCCTTTTTACTTTGACAATCAAACCCTCCAGGTGTGTTAATACAGTATTGAATTTCTCTCACACAAATATCAAATCCCTCAGCACATTCGTCGATATCTAATATGCACAGAAAGTAAATTAACAATTTATATAAATTATAGTTCAAAATAAAAAGATACAAACGGAAGTAGTATGAGTTCACACCAACACATTGGCCTGATTGAGTGTTTTGTCGGTAGCCCGGTGGACACTGAAAATCTCGCTCTCCTTCTCTCACTATTGGATCACAAATGTAAGAGCCTGGAGTGTTCCTGCAAACTTTATATGGGTAGCAACGATTTTGTCCAGTGGCACACTCATCAATATCTTTTTGAGAAAAAAATACGTGATCATTAGTGCTTGCATTTTATTTAATTTGATATTTTGAGTATTTGGCGAGTAGAAACAAACTAAAAGTTACCATCGCAAACTTGTGTCTCAGGATTCAAATTGAATCCTGATGGGCATTGCGCAGAGACGACTCCGTTCTGGAAGGAGGGTAACGAAGATGAGGTTGTATATGTTGATGTTGTTCGACTTGAAGAGGATGTTGTAGTTCTTGACGATGATAACGGTGAGCTATCACTAAATCATGTTTTCAAAATGATCAAAAAATTAATGCATGAAATGTACCATGTACCTCATGAATAATGTTGAAAGTTTGCAATACAATAAAAATCGACATGCAAATTACCTAACAGAGTTTGTTGTTGAAGAAGCGTATTTATCCTGATGACAAGATTTTCCATCAGGAAGTAATCTGAAACCGTCTCGACATGTACATCTATACGAGTTACCCTCAGTGACGCAATTATGAGCACAAAGTTGACCTGGAAAGAGGGCGCATACATCACGAGTTTCGTTTATTGGCGCTGGTCGCTGGGACGTCAAATAATTATGCTGTCCCATATCTGTCACAAGAGATATAACATCAAACTATGTCAGTATTATGCATTGCCATTTGATACTAATAGTAAGAGAGAATACGCCAAGAATACCAGGATGGGTCGCTGGAGCAGATTGTCGAGTTGCTGGCAAAAGTGAAGGTGCTCCTGTAATAGGATAACCTGCCTTTCCCCCTGCTTCCAAGCAGCATTTGGTTAGTGAAGCGTCCCATGGTGGTCCAAGAGCAAGTTTCAAAGACTGAAATTCACAGTAGAGTCCCATCGCTCCTGCAACTAAACCTAGTTTGCAGCCTTCACAGCAGTCCTTTATAAAATGTAAGACATTGAATCGTACTTCTCTGTATTCATAATCAATATTAATGTAATGTTTAAGGAGGAATTACTAACTTTGTGAAAATTTGAACCCTGACCAAACCCAAGTGTACATTCCTGCCCCGACTTGGCTGTCTCATGACCCTGAAAACATTGCCTTTCTCTGTTAAATGAATGAACATAATTTTCCAATAATTTTGCATACGTTTCAATTAATTCAGGAATTAGAGAATTATTTATCAACAAAATATTACCTGTAGCTCTTTCGGCAACATGCATCAATCGTTGATAAGCAGGGCGCTTGATGCTCAGGTGGGACTCCTGTCACGGGGCCGGGATGCTCCGAACATGTTTTGTTATCCCAGCTCAGGACGATTCCCAAATTACAACAGCGAGCCAGCGTCGCCTCCAATCCATCTACGTTAATTTGAGAAGTTACAACATTCATTAATTTTTCATACGATTGAATTAAATTTCGTGACATGAATGACTTACCAAAAGGGCCTTCTGATGAAACCAAGGGAGTACATATCACTAGCATCGAAAAACCCAATATGAATGTTTTGAGCCTCATTTTAATTCACTACACAAGTAATTATGTTGACCTGAAGGAGATAACGACTAGAATTAGTCTCTTTTTACAATTTAATTCAAGAAAGGTGGTGAGATTGACTACCGCCTTTTTACCTTCAACGATTACCTGCTCATGGTCATCACTTCTTCGCAGCTTTGATGAAAGCTAGTTGAAGGATGCTTTAAAATTAAAAAAGCTGCACTGATAAAAGAACTATTCTCGTACAACATGGCAAGCATTAATAGGATAATTGGAGCCAAGTTTAATTAACGTGAGTATGCGCAATTACGCATGATAAATATTATGAAATTGTGAAGATACGAGGAGCATTATGATGAAAAGAGCAGTAGCAGCACAATTTTCCAGAGTATAATTTGAGTGACATCCTGACATCTTTATCATACATCATTTAACAACTTCTCAGAAAACCAAATAACACACCAAGTTAAGACGAAGTAAGAAAACAAGCAAGTTAAAAGTGGAAGCGAATCTTCAATCGTAAACGAAGGAGCTGTATCAGACACACAACTAAATGATTGACTACGACGAAAAAATAACTATTATCAAGGAACATGCCACAATCAAATATAACACATTTTAGGGATAATGAAGACGCGTTAGTCAATTCAAAGAATCATGATAAGCAATAATATATGATGAAGAAACATGAATGTCTCACTTCACCCCAATGAAGCAACCCACATTCAATAAATATAATTACAAGCAGAAAGTGACAACTACATTATTTTTAATCTATCAAAATAACATAAAGTATGTATGCATATGTATATATCATAAACATCAAATTAGGGAGGACGGGCTGTAAAACTTTTATGAGTTTTCAAACAAAAGACTTGTTTTATAAATAACGAAGCATTTATTTTGGGCCTCGATAAGTGAAGTCAAGGGACATACAGTGTAGGTGTCTCTTTTAGACATTAATGATTAGTATGCTAAAAAACTTTAATATGTAATTTGTTGGCTGAAAACACTGTTGCGAGTAGTGTGGACATGAGAATATACTTGAAAATTTCTGTGAGCTCGTACTTGTTATTAGCATGGTTGCTGGTGGTTGGAGGATTGACACTCATTAAATTTTTTGGATCACTGCGTTCCAGTAACCTATTAAAATACGAGGTGTAAGGGCGAGGAGGCTAAGTACTGGAGCGTTCAATCATAAATAATAGCAAAAGATGTGAAGTTGAGGATTGCATAAGCTACAACACATTATTAACATGTAATTTTTATGAGTTGATGCTGGACATGATAATCATACTTTATAGCTTATTCGGCTCATATTATTATTGAGTCAAAAGTTAAAACAGCTTTTTATGCATCTATTCATATAAGACGTAAAAAATTCCATGCTCAGGTTATAAATGACGGTAGAAAATAATATTAAATGTCAAATTTCATCGGCAAGTATCTCATGTACCTTAAAATGTAGCTGACGCGCTTGTTCTTTTTCTTTTGCGCTTTCGAACATTGAGCATCCATCACCTATGAAACTTCAGTATGTCCACATTTAACATCGTCTTCTGTAATGTCAACAAACTAAATACAAACTCTACTATATTCTCTACAAGGTTTACTGGAGTAAATGTTCTTGCGAAGGTATGATCATGATTAGCTATGTATACTCATGTACCTGAGAAATTATCGTGATTTTAACGGATATCATCCCCCGTCACCCCTTTCCCGGCTACATGGGTAAAGCGTTTTATTGATTCAATGTCCATTCGACAATTTTTGTTTTTAAGTTAACAGGGGAAGGGTGCAGTGAGGTTGACAATGTCAAGTGCAAATAGATAATCAATAGTGTGAAAAATGAGTAAAATATACATGAATACGCAACATGATTCCGATTATGAAAATTATCATTTGTATGCTAAATACATGAAATGAAATTGACTGACAAGGTGGCGTTGGTGGTGGTGCATACAGCCTTGATTTCAGTGAAAATGAGGACTACGATTTTTTTTTTCGTTTTTATGGTTTTAGGAGCATTGCAACGAAAATGGAACTCAAATCTAAACTAATAAATGAACTAAATCAGAATTAATGAAAAATGTGTGGCATCATGGCGTCATGATTGAAAGATTTTAAACGAAGTGATTGGCCCGTTACACGGCATCATGGAGTTCCAACCCCAGAGAGCACAAAATCTTCAAGCATACTTTTTATACGGCTCAATTAAAAATTACACTCGACAGAACAGGACGAAAATATTGTCTCATGTCATTGTTTTATCACAGATGAATATCATGAAACCATGTAATTTTCATTTGTTAGGTTTATGATTGTTATGTTGCTCCTCCTCCAATCTATATCCTAATAATGCGTTTATTTTGGTCCGAACAAGATCTACATAAAATAATTTATCACCATTCATCATAATAATTTCCGTCAAATTGAAACAATTATAGTATTAAGTATCATTACCACTACTAATTAGTACTAATGTATAATATTTAACTTTCAGCGTGGCATTTCCTTTGTTTGTAAATACTTGGTTCTCGCTGATAGCTTCATTTCATAGCTATAGATAGAAATACAAGCTTGTGTTGTGTTTTTTACCAGACGAGTTGGTCAATGTCTCGCGTTCCCCCTCTAAGCATAGCATTGAGCTGGAATGAAAAGGCACGAAGTGGATTGAGTTGCATCGGCAAAGACCAAAAGACTCATACACAGATGACTTAAGCTCTACAATACTTTGATTGAGATTTTGTCCAAATTATTGCAATTAAATTAACAGTCATTTTGTCTAATAGTCGAATTACATATTATGGTGATTTGACAGTATTTATCTTATATCATTTGTTCTATAGTGAATTTAACGTCTCGTGTTTTTACATTGCATGCTTAAAATTGTGTAACCTGTCAACTGTCATTGGCTGTATTTATTTAGCAGTACTACTGACTGTCACCGCACGTGTGACTGTTATTGCTTGACATCTTCAGTTTAAAGTCTTCAAATATCATTCAAGTTTCTTGGAGCAGGTTTGTCTGAATCTCGTCAATTAAGATGGCTGCCTCTGCAGATAACACCCAAACAGGTAATGTCAATGTGTTACTACAAACAAAATTAGTACCTGTCATTTTAACAGACCAGCCAGTAGTGGTCAGTCAGTGTAATGTCAGTAACTATTATGTTTTATATAATTTTACAAGAAGCTAATTTGCTAATGATTAAAATATATTGCACTTTTAACTGTTTTAGACGAGGTCATCAAACGACGTCTCTTGATCGATGGCGATGGAATGGGAGACGAGAGGAAGTTGAACAATTTGATAAAATCCTACTTAACTTTGGTGGACGGAACCGATACGGAGGAAAATGAGTAATTTAAATAGCAATTGACACATTTACTATCTATCAATAGCTGCGTGATTTTAGTTTTGACGATTGTGTTAATTTGTTTCTTGGTTTTCACAGTGCGGAACTTCTAAAAGGGATAGTTAACCAGGCGAAGCAGTTGGACTATGTAGCGCGGAGGACGCAGATTTCGGTGAAAGTTAATGAAGAGGCGAAAGAGATGTATGTCGATTTGCAGGGTCAAGTTCAATCGGAAATAACCGAGACCAAGTCCCAAATAGTTGAATCTAAGGCGCTCTTGGAGGAAGCAACCAAACATCGCAAGTACAGCATGGAGTACGACGCTTTAGCAAAATTGATCGAAAGTAAACCTGACAGAAAGATGACTGAGCTTAAACGAATGGGGCTTCAATTAGAGTTGGACACGTTAAAGGTTAGTAAAAACTGAAAATAAATATTGTCATTTTATAATGCATCAATCGTCAATGCGATTGTTTAGTGTAATATGATTAATGATTATTTTAAAATTCTTTTTCACCTCAGCGACGAAAACAAAGGCTGGATGATCAACTTAACGACAGGAAACAGACAGTTTCGCAACTCGGGCACAATATGGAACTGGTCAAAGAGCATCTGAAAATTAACGACGACAAGTTCCTGAAGAAATCTACAAAGAGCTCAAGGAGTAGGAACGGAGAACTCGCCATGGATGTTGATTCGACATCTCAAAGCGAACCTCCGAGTCCAGCAGAGCAATCAACGCAAGAATCTATCACCGCTACTACTAATGGTACCACTGAATCTAAGAATGGAACTGGGCCTCCTCCACCAACCTTTCCGAACAACGCGTTCGATAAGGCAAAATCCGAAAAGTACGAAGACCTTTCGGAAAGTGAAGGAGATGAACATTCTTAGCATTCTTTTTATAAATTTAAGTTTGAAAAGTCGTAAAATAATAGTAGCGGTGATACATCCTCCGTTCAACCATAATTGTTATCATTTTTATATTTATATCATGTTTAATATATATTTGTATAACGTCTTATTCTTATAATTGCTATCAGGCTCAATGAAGGACAGTAATTTAATTTATGATAAGTGAATCTTTTTTAGAAATACCAAATCAATGAACGATGTAAGGCAGCAAAGCCGACTGTATTACTATTCCTTTATGTTTTGATAGGGACTTTCATTGTTTTAATAGCTGTTGTACCTGCGATAACTAATCTTAATTTCTTACACCTCGAAAATAACCATTTCGTTATGACAAACCACAAACAACAACTTTTTGATTTCTCCTCTCCTGGTTTCTACCCTTTACTATTCTGTTACCCTTAATGTTTAATGTATCCAGGTTATTTTATCTTTGTTAGTTTTGATTCAGTAATTGATATCGATTTGTATTAGTGCGAAGATATTCTAGTTCCTCTAGATTCAAGTCACGTTTCGAGCGCCTGAAGTCCTTACTTTACTGTCCTTTAATTGCTGCATGTATCCTGATTATTTTGATATAGGTATCTCTGGGGTTTGATTTGATGCATGATATTGAGTTGTATTAATATGAAGGTATCTTATGCTTTTAGGTTCAAGTCACGTTTCGAGCACCTGAAGTTTAAAAATTACGAAATTTGATAGTGGATGATCGCGTACGAGTTTCACTTATTATTTTTGTGATGAATATTTATTTTTTACTAAATATTACTAATTTTTTTTAACGACGAACCTAACAACTGAACGACTTTGTCCATTTTATTATAAACCGATTTTATATAAGATCTTTGAAATACTTGATAATTTTTATGTTGTATCGTGTCATGTCAGAAAATAATAAAAAGAGTATAAATGAGCAGAAAATCATACGATTAGTTTTCAATACTTGAATCTCTGTTTTATTTTTCGACAGAATCACACATGGGATACTTTATAATTTTTATAACATATTTCGTATAATATATAGTACATGAAAAACATGACCATTACTGGAATAATGGTTAACAGCTATTTTTTTTACAATCGCGTTTATTATCTATGTGTTACGGTATAATATAAATTTACCAAGCAGTCATGATTTAAAGAGATTCTTGGTGACTTTGTAATCAGTTCTATGTATGTACGTACGCGTGTATGTATGTATTCATAATATTATGTATATAGATCTCTGTGTAACAAACTTTCTACAAATATTTATATTTTCAGGGTTGATTGAAGGAAATAAAAATTTTGTGAGTTTCCATAAAAACAATTCGAGTGGAGTGTGCCCAAAGATGGTCGAGATTTGGAGCAAGTAGATAATTCATTTTGGTGTGACAGTGACGGTAACGCACTGCTCTTTGGAATGAGGAGTAGGTAAATCACTAAAGACGACTTGGACGATATGTCCTGGTGGAATGTTCAAATCCCGAATGCGCAGCCTGTCTTCCAATAGCTGTCCTCCGTAGAACCAACGCTGTCTTGATGAGTTTGAGATCTGCTGAGCCAACTTCATCTTTGCAATAGCAACGGCATCACCAGCACGCACGCTAAGCTCAGTCTCTTCTTGCTCAGTTGTTGAGAGTCGCAATTTGATGTGGCAAACTTCCTCATCAAGGGGATCGTCGGATACCACTTCTGTCAATTAGCACAAATACATATCATCAATCCATCAATCCTAATGCAACTAGCAAATCATTTCATTATGAATGTAGAGTTAAACATAAAATGAACTTACGAATAGGCTCTTTTGTGAAATCGCCATCAAAATCTTCAACCAGAAGGTTGCTTGGACGGGAAAGACAATAAATTGGCACTTTATAGCTGTTACCTAGCTCGTCGTAAGCATCTTGAAGGCTTCCTGGAATTCCCATAAAAATTCCAAATTATTGAAACAATCCAAACATTACATTTTGGATACTCCATTAACTCGTGGTTACGATTAGTAAAATGGCCTAACAAAGTTATTTGGACTTTGGAATATGAATACAATAGCATATAAGTAACATACCGCTAGGAATGTAAATTCCAGCTCCATCAAGAATCGCTTGGGCAAGAACAAAGTCATTAGCTTCAGCAGCGGTTGCAGCAGCTCTGAGCGCATCCCAAATCTCCTTCTTCCCTTCATACGATGGAGCAGTCTCCCAAAACTCATCTCGCTTTCCAACAAGCTGGCCCATTGTGATCGGAACCGGAGATTTCCATTTTGTGCTCTCCTTTCGAAGTGGTTGCGTTTTTACTGCAAAAAAAGAAGACATTTACGTCCACATCTAAACTCTCGTCTGCTTAAACTTCATTAAGTATATAAACTAGTTTCATTGACCACTTACAGTATGGCGCCTCTGGGTTTTCGTTGTAACGCCGTTGACGTCCCAAACACTGACCCATAGTTTCCGCCGGACCTTTAATTAAAATCAAGCAAATAGTAAAGATGAGTTATATAGAAATCAAAATACTTTCTCAATATTAGCCTTCACAAACAAACTGTTAGCAATTCAGACAGACAATTCAAAATTTGAGTTTCGACAACAATTAAATAGGCGGTTAGTTAATAGCAGCACATATAAATTGTGGAAAGATGTGACATGCAATTTACTAAAATGAATATTATTAATAATAACGTCCCTGATACGAAGTTAGTAAATTTTGAAGCTGTATCGGTTAACGCCAATAATTCCACGGTGACAACTGCCGATTAGATAACACTCAAGATAAATTGGGAAATGTAAGAATTTGCAAGATCAAAACCTAGGCCAATTGGTGACAAAAGAAAACTCATGCTCTCTCCTTCGCAGCAGCAGCCCTGCCAACAATGTAAACAATCAGTCAGAGAGAGGTGACAGGTGATTTCGAAACAGGTGTGCTGAAAAACAGCTGGACGCGGTATGTTTCACTCTAGCCGCTATACGAATCGCTGCTTATCCAAAAATGATGATGCAATCCACAACAATTGCTCTCTTAACTGCACTTATTCACTCCCCACATGCAATTTTCAAGAAGTGCATATCAGACTGCGGAAAGAATCCTAATGCAGAGATTTCGGACTGATTGTATGAATTGCTATGAACATAATGAAGAATGAGACTAATAATGTGGTATGCAAACATGAAAAAAATTAAAATATTATACAATAGACACTTCATTCAGATGCTGATGACTACCCTTTATCATTAAACGAGAAAAACAAGGCATTGACGAAGAGAGAAATTGAGACATGCGAGAATAATGGAAAGGAAAGAGAGAGGGGATATTAGTTCATGACTTCATAATATGATGTTATAATAATTTAACTCGCTGCATTACATGTACTTTTACTTTACAATCTGAAGTCATCAATTTACTGTCAACGCACACTATATAGTAAATCCCTCCTCACTCATTCTCCGCCAGTTAAATTGACATGGAGTTCAAAAATTACACCATAATAAGCCATTCATACCAAGTGTCATGTAACTTGAGAAGCTCCAAAAAAGTCGTGAGAGACGAGGTCAAGAACCAGAACAAAAATATTAAGTACCTAATTGTCATATCATTTATATATTCTCAGGTTACTTCAGTTGACAAAGATTTTCGATGAATGCTTGACATCATATCATTCGTCACATCACGTAGTCATTTCATTCTTCAGTTTACATATTGCCTATTAGTAGAAACTGCAACATGCATCAGTTATCTATGCAAAAGAGAAAGATAACCACACAAAGAGGTTGCTGGCTGCTGGAGTGATTTCATGCAACTTTTGTGTAATCTAATAGCTGGGTAAACAACAACTGCTCTTTCCCCAGCAAAAATAATAGGTTTTCATGCTAATCTTTTAACTAATCTTTATCTTTGACTTCTTTGTGAAGTGTGATTATTCTAGGCTGGAGATGGGATCATATTAAGTCATAAATTCGTCTGCATGAGTAATTATTCAGAAGAGTCACAGTCACAAGTCACAGGCAAAAAAAAAACATTTTTTGCATAGTATTCGGGGGAAACTGATACTTTTTCGTTTACATAGAATGATTTTTGTTTTTTGGCTTTTTTCCTCTTTAATTGACGCTTTGTTCATCACTACCAATATTTAACGGCTAATATGATAAAAAGCGCAAATGCCAATGTTTAATGTAAATATGTGGTACATAATACTTAAATAACCTAGTTTACTCAATATACGAAAAGCGTAGTGAATTGTGCCAAATAATTTTTTCACGGAAAATGTAAATTCAGATTAAAATTCACAGGAATTAGAATCCTCGCTAGTAATCAATACTACAAGCAAATTGTCAGAGGGCTACATAAGCATTTAATTGCACGTAGAGCTTTTTCTTGAGATGCGCAAAATGATATAATAGAATAATGGCTGTAATAAAGACTGTCTTAATGTTAGTCACTTACCTATTTACTTGGCATGAGTCACGGGTTTGCAGAAAAAATATATATGATTATCTTGTCCTTCTCTAATCTCCACGTGGCTTCGGTATTTAGTATACTTTTTGCAGTGGTGATGATTGAGAGCAATATTATTTTTGCCCTGTTTCGCAAGGATGAGGCAGAACGGAGGTATGAAAATGTTTCTCCAGAGATTGTCTCCTGTATACACACAGGGTTGAATGAGGATGGAAACTCTTCTTAAGCTGCTGCTTTTGATTATTTCTTTTGTGCAAAAATTGTCTCAACTGAATTGCACTATAAGAGAAAATCAGACAAAGGAGTAATTAGCATCATACATTCCAAAACACCAATGATAATTGATTACTTCTCATTAGTGTTTAAAGCAAAAAATATATAGCTCTGCACTTACGCATTCTGAGCAAAAATGGGGATGATAAGAATACTTGGGGTGGCGATGGATGATGGCGATTTATTTTTGAAAAAAAGTATTTCAAATTCCAAGAAACTTTAAAATTTCAATGGAATCTGCCCAAGGCTTGCTGCCCCAAGTAGTTAAATAAACAGAGCGGTTAATTTACGTAACCGTAATTTATTTTACATTGAAAGTCACTAAACATCATTTGGGGTATACTGGCGTCAGGGATAATGCGTCTCTTACGCAATATTTTATCTTTACGTTTCAGTATATGTCCATGCATCTATTGAACAACATCTTCACTAACGTCGCCGACTGGAATTTAATTTGTAGTTCATCATCCACCAAATATGAAGAAATAAAGTTTTTAAAGCACTTTATTAATATCTTAATTATATCAGACAAAGCTGGCTGTTGTTCGTGTCAGAGACTTGAAGAGATGAGAACGTGTTGTTTCGCTTATCTGCTCGGCTTCTTCTTCATCTTCAATGTTGTGTAAACTTTGTCTCAAAATTACAGATTGCTTATCATAAATTATTACAAAGTACATACATCTAATTATCTAATTTTATATATCTACTTTACAGCTGGATTATGGCTTTTACGACAAGAATACAAATGATATAAAACGAGGATAATTAATAAATTAATAGTGATTACTCGACATAAATTAAGTATAGAAAAGAGTTTCTTGTCGTTTTTTTTACAGGACTAGAGGCGTATTAGTGAACAGTTATGCGATGCGTACAGTTCTCGAATCATTTTGTTGAAGTTTTCATTGCATTAAATGCTGAGAATTAGGTACATATTTTTATTATTTTTTCGAGATTGCTAAAAAAAATCCCTATGCTTGCCACCAATATGACAAAATAGCCATGTGCTAGGTTATGAAGATTGAGTAAAAACCTTCGGTCAAATTGTTTAGCTATTTATCAATCTAAAATAATGGCTACTCTTATATCAATAGGTTTTCCCTAAGATGAAATTAATATTGCAAAGTTTCAAATGCACCATTCCACTTGCATCTGTGTAGTTGTGATTATTACAAAATTAAAAATATGATCATTGTCTACTAAAAATATATAAAGCTCTTTACTATGAAACTGCCAACAAATGAATTGGCATTAAATGAGTATATTATGGTATTCTTATATGAAGGTAGCGTATTTTATAGGTATACCCAAGATGTAGACTTCTTTATAGCGTCATGTGGCATTTATAACTGTATACTGTAATCCCTTGTCCAAATTTGTTCCCAAACTTTTTGGTTCTATCATTCCTTCATTATCTTAAATTCATATATTTGCAATACATATTTTAATTCGTTAAAACATCTTTCGCAGATCAATGCTTTTGTTTCTCACTGTATGTTACATAATGGCAATTGTGCCTTACTTTCGTATTACTAAATCATAATATCCATGATGAAAACGCAAAGCATGTAAACCAATTCGTATATCAATCTCGAATTGAAAGTCAGTGACTGAAATCGATGCCTTGGAATTATCTACTAAATATTGGCTGTGAAATTTCCTCTGAGATCTGGAATTTGTATGTGATGTCACTCTGGTGAGAGGAAACGGAAGGAGAAAAAGCTTTGTGGAAGATTACTTTTTATATTTATTTGGTATCATTTATGATTTGATTGTGTGATGTATGATGTATTGCAGAGTTAGTTGGTATTTGCCTCTTCAGAGCATTAAAACTTTAACGATTGTGTTATACTCGAATTGCATGATTTGCAAAAACTAGAGAGTACTGAACCATACACAAAAATTACTTTGTATACTGGGAGTGGGACGCAACAACGTTAATTAATTACTTTTGCCCAACCGCACTTCACATTTGTTTTGCACGGAGAACCGAGATTGCATTATCTGAATCTTTTGACTAGACTATTCGGTTGAGATTTGGAAAGTCATTAAGTGAGTGTTCCGTTCTGCAAATACATGCCAGCACTATACACTTATTGAGTATTTCATATTATGCATGTGAATATTTTCCTTTGCCTTTCCAGTGCAGTAGTTCCTCTGAGTAATTACCTAGTATTCAGTTCATCACAGTTGCACATTTCAAGTAACGTTGCACATACAAATTATAAATCAATGCTCACGGATGACTTGGCCATGACAAATCTTCTTACAACATAATGCACTATTTTCCATCTAATTCCACTGTGTATTCATAGTTAAGTTCAAGGTTTGTATTCTGTAAACTGAATAGACACAGTTCTACAGTTATTCAAAGCTGATGTGCTCTTCGTGATGAATTTTTCCATCTTGATGAATAAGTCGACTCCGTGTTGATTTCGAATATTTTGTGGTCAGGATGTTTCAAATTTCTTGAAGCTTGCCATACCTAATCAAATGAAGTAGACTAGGTAGGTATGAAAGGATAAATTATTTCAAGACTTGTAACAAGAGAAGAATGTGCTAAGCTCTTTGAAACGATTTTCCCCGCAGTAATAATCAAATTGTTATCATTACAAAGTGATCCTTTTAACCCTGATAATTCACTTGCGAGCAGAGTTTCTTGAGAAGTCACCACCAAAACTATTTGACGATTCTGTCACGAAAGCGATGTGGCAATTTGTTTTATCAACTTTCCAGTCATTTAATTAAAGCGAAAATAAATATGCGGATGAGCACATTCACTGATTAGTGGAGAACAATATTTTCACGTGAGAAAAATTTCTCCAGTCATTTTTTCAACGTAGCAAACAATTTTTTATGATGATTACATGAAATTATAGATTTGGGAGGATACTGGCAAAGTTGATGCGCACAGAGTGAGTACACATAGCCGCTAATTGCTGTGCATAATCTCGATTGCACACGTGGGTTAGTTAAGAATAAGAGAGAGAAAATGGATTTTTGTCCGGCTAAATGTGAATGGAATGTGGAATTTATGTTTTCCTCCAGTCAACTACTTTCTCCTCAAACTTTCCCAATAGTTTTGAAAATCCACTGAAGAAAGCAAGGTTATCAACGTGTAGCCTTCACGTATAAAAATTAAGTGCTGCTGGCATGCAAAACTTATACTATTTTCACTGCCCTTTACAGTATTGTTCCAGGAGGTGGATGTCTACTGGTTGGCAGGAGATTACAGGGTGCACTGTGCTTCTTCTATGGTATGCTCTTGTGCTAAAACCTAATCCAAAATCCAGCAGACTCCTTTCCTCACTGTGTGTCTCCCTCAAATACACTGTGTATGAATGCATTCACTATGATCATCATAAAATACATCAAACAGCATTCATTTTGAAGTGAAACCTGAGAAACTTCTCCTCACACTCTCCCAAACTGCACGATGAAAAGAATTTCCACAAATAATAATAATTTACAACCGTTGTAAACGATATTGTTGGTAAGGTGGATGGTGAATACATTTCATTCATGTAATCTGCTGAGCAATAATCCATGAATAATACGTAGTTTTGTTCGCTACTTGAATCTTTTAAAATCTCTGGAAAGGGGTTAAAATCTTATGGCGGATATAATACTAGGGAAATATGTTCTTAACGACCATATCCATTATAATAACGCAAGCTTAAATAGTTAAATTTGTCCTACGAAAGGTGCTAGCTGCACGTACGCAATTGAACCATTTATTGCTCAGACCGACAGACGTGCATATTGCGCTTATAAAATGACTCCTGTACATCTCAATAATATGTGAGCATGCACGCAACATACCTTCTACCTCACCACCTTCCATTGGATTTTATAAGTTTTACAGGCCACTTTTGGACAGAACACAGAGCGAGCCGACTACGGACTGGCTTGACTGCATATTATTCTTTATGAAATCCATGCATACATGCATTTCCCATATAAAATACCTAAATATAGGAAGACTTGATTCAGGAATCCAGGCAAGACCATTCACCCTAAAAATCCTTCCTTTGCTGTTTTCTAATGCTACTCAATACATACATAACACATTGATACCTACTTCATGCCTTCTCTTCCATGCAAGTCCTGGACTAAATATTATTTAGGTTAGCAAGCAAGGAAGGATGAATGCATGCATATTAAGCGTAGAAGGAAATGAGAAGGGAAGAAGAAAGGGAGTTTGAGAGCCTGTACAAAAACGGTTATTGAGTTCCATCCGTGATTTTCAGGCTCTCTGGCTGACTGACTTGAATAAGAGCTTATGCACTCGGGAGTCCATATTATTAATACGACCAAAATCCAGCAGACAAACTGAAAAGAGTTTCTTCTTCCACCACCAGCGGACTACCACACACGTTCATTTCTATTAGATCGCGAGCAATCTAACTAAACATGCAAGAAAGAAATGCTCTCCATTCTGTACTTCAATCGGAAATAAAGCACAAAAAGAGCTCGTCTTGGAGAAGTAGAGAAATAAAAGAGAGTGGAGCTTTAACAAAGAACAACTTCCAGCATGCCTTAACCTAATAAAACGGTTAACAACATAAACATGACATGCATGCATGCTCACACTTTATTTAATATGAACACTTTTATTTTATTTTCTTAGTTGTCAAGCAGGTCGAAATAAAAAAAAGTCCTTTGATGCGTCGGATAAACTACATAAACTTCAAAAAGGCATATAAGGACAATGTCGCATTGTTGTCGATCCTCTGATCCTGCCATTCCTTCCGTTTACTCTCATTCACTAAATATATATTTGATGTAACTCAGCATGGGGCTTCTTCCTGCTCATTCAGTGCTTATCCTGCAATTCCAGTCGAGATACGATGCATGGGGGCTATAAAGATAATATATAGCACAATACAGAAACGCTGTCAGGACAAGTGACTCGGCTATAGTCATGTTAATAGATGCTTGTCAACTTGTCCAGAGGAGATGCAGTGATTTGAATGTGAAACGGAAAACAAGGACTTAGCCATAAGAGTAAACAGCTCCCATTAGAGAACAGCTTCCTATTGTCGTATCATCATGGATGCAACCGTATAACCTGGAATATTTCGAGAGGAAATATGGTTAAGGAAAAGTACCTTGAGACTTTAAACGAGAATTCGAAATGCCTTTGGTTTATGCACACACTACATACTTTCCCTGAGGATGTTTCTGAGCGATTTTGCAAAAGTATAGGATGAGGTATAAAAATGCTTGAGATTGTGTGGGACAGATATGATAATATGATATTTTTGAGCTTGATGATTATCGGATGATTGGGGATAGTAGGAGAAAAATGTCAAAAGCCCAGTTTAGGCATAAAATAAAAGCTTACGAGTTCCACTAATAAAATCTTTTCGAATTTCATCAGGCATGAAGTGTTCATTCCACCGTGAACTACCAATTAGTGATGATCAGATGAAATTCAATAAAATCCTTGTTGGAGTCAAGGATTCTCTTTCCGGTAGTTTTCGTCGAACACAAATCTGATGCTGAAATTGTAGTGATGTGCTTTCATCATGAAGAGATGTAATTATGCTCATGCCAGTGTGAGATTTCCTTCGCTCAACTGTTTTGCACATACCTTAGCAACTTTGCAATGATATATCATTCACTGAATTACAAAGGCTTACACATGGAACGGGTGTTAAACATGAAATAAATCTGTGACAGGCTCGTAAAACTTTGGAATATGATTTCATTTATAACCAATAGAACGATGATTTCACATTTCAAATCTACAATTTTCCTTCATATAATACAGATATTTTATTTTTGACTATAATCATGTAAATTGCTCTCCTTGCATTGAAAATACTTAATTTCATAAATGTATACCTAATCACCTCAGTTCAGTTAATGTTGGACATGGACATATTATTTTCTACTTTTCAAACGTCAGTGGTTATTACGTGAGCTTGTATTTTGTATTCTATGCTATAAGGCGTGCTTCTGCAGAAGCCTAAAAAATGCCGTGTGTATTTATGTAACTTTCAGAATTCAAACTGACATAATGGACGGAGGTAGCACCCACACAATATTTTATGATTACATGAATCACTACTTAAGCATTATTTTTGATTTATCTGGTTCCTGGAATTTGTTCCATTTGCTGTTTCCGGTTTTAAAACTTTTAATTCTGCAACGAATATATGACGACGCACATCCTTCACTTTGTTTGCAAAGATTTAGGCATTCGATATATTGTATTGATATTTGTGTAGCTAGCATGCTTTTAGACTGTCAATTTCAATTCCACAATACAGTTGATAGCATTCACATCAAAATTACCCTTTCTTGGAATTTTCTTTATAAACTTATGCTCTCAGTCAGTTCCCATTCATGCATAAAAGCTTTTACTACATGTATCACCAATCGAATCAAAAGAATAATTCAAACTACGCAATTGAATTTCTCCAAATAACCAGAGCACACTCGAACTACGTCTCTGAAACTCTGAATGTGAAAAAAAGAACAAAGGAATCAAAATCAATACCTACAAAAACAAATCCATATTTGCAAAGGATACAAGAAGAATAAAGTGGAAGCTTATATGCAAATGCGAAACAAATCTCACTCTCTCTATGTTTCAAAAATCTAAACAAATTATACAAAATCAAGCATTCCAAAGATACAACATCCGTCGCACGGCATATAGATAAGTGCCGGTGTCATCACACATTGTGATACTTTCTGTGAAAAAAAACGCAGCCCTTTTTCCAGTTCAAGGTCACCTTTCAGATTTTAGCTGGTTTTATTTGCATTTAATTTGCGAAATGAGATACGAGATATATATCCTCTCAGAATTCTCAATGTCGCAGACGATTATAAAACAAAGCCCCCATTATTTCAGAAAACAAAATAGTGATAGAGATATGCATCGCCATCATCGCTCCAACATCCATTTTGAGTAAATACCATATCATGTGTGTATTTACTCTTCTCCTCTGTCAATAAGATGCTCTCATGAATTTTATGATTCTGTGCATGGATTGTGATTGAGAGCTAATATGAATTTGCGATTCTTACAAAACTGGGGATAAAAGCGATTCTTCTTTATATCGCAGGAAAGAAAACAGGAAGGAAAAGCAGTCATGAGTTGACAAGCAAATTTCACATCTCAAAACCGTCCACATCCTTCCGCAGTCATCCCCATGTAAGACTTGAGTATAGATTTTCATCCAACATGAATATTATGATGCTCTCTGGGAGTGTAGAGTAATAAAAGGGAAAAGCACATTAATTTTATCACTGCAGCGTTTTATTGGCATGACATTAAATCCGTTCAGGTAGCCCCCATTCATGCATGGCCATTATCCATGATTTTAATGGCGTGTGCAGAGGCAAAGCAATGCCCTGCTTTCCGAGAGTTACTATTTGCAAATTTCATGAAAGATCATTTTATCAGAGCACAGCATCTCTGGCATGGCATGGCATGGCATACCTTACTCCCTGGAAGTAGTCTAAAGATATCAAAGGCTTTTCTCTGCAATAAACCCTTTCTTTGCATTACATTGAATTCTGTGGAAGCATTTTGTTTTCTGCAGAAAATATTTATATGAATCCTGAGGAGCAGTGAAATGAGAGATTCCATAGGACGCAAGCTATGAAGGCGATTAAATTATGAAGTCAAAACGTGGTGGCGACTGTGCTGCTCCACTGCTGCTACTTGTGACGTAACTGCGAGGACAGACATCATCTGTGAGAGAATGAAACAGGTGTTATGCAAGTAATGTTGGTGCAAGTGCTGGTGACATAGATGATTGCTAATGCTTATCCCGTAATGTATGCAATGCTTTTATTTTCATATCGCTATGTTTCATGCATGTATCTTTCCGCAGATCATGTTTCAGCAGAGATCTCGTGATGGCTTATTGCAAAAGGAGCCAGGCCAGGGTACTTTCTTTGCAGGAATTTATAAATATTTTTTATAACTATATAAAGCGGCTAATGGAATTGTCTAGTTTAAAATTTCGCACATAAGCAACATATTTTTAATACGCAGTCTAGTATTGTTCAATAGTTTTCCACGTCCTCGCATAGTTGTAAACTTACTCGCAAAAGTCTCTTTCTTAATGTGTCTTCAAAGTCTGATCTGTGAATTTGTTAGGTGATAAGCGAAGAGGAATAATATCGTTGTGTAATAGTTAATATTACATGGCTTGACTTGTCAAAGAGTCAATCTCACTCACCGTGTCTATATGCAGAATGTAAATGTAAGTACATTAATTTTAAATGCTATATATTACCATATTTTACGATTTACTTTACTGTATATTCATAAGATAAGATCATTGTAGTTGCTGCTTTAATAATAAAACTAGAATTCGCTTCTTATAACTGTTTTGCTGAGGATCACATTTTGTTGATTTGTGTGACATTGAAAGACTTTCGATTAAGCCATACGACACCTGGGCATGGAACGTGACATAAATTATGCTTGTTGCAAAATGACACAAGATGCTACATTTTGAACATAAATGGAGACTCTGTTGAAAAGTGTATGATTGAAATTGTTGTGTGCATAGCATTTTGTGTGACTTCGTTGTACTTGAATGTACCGATGTTAGATCAGGAGATATATTTGCGATTCAGGAAAGTTTGCAAGCATGTTCTCGGTTGACTTGCTTGTAATTGGATTCCTTGAGTCAATTAAGCAGAAATTCTGAAGGTATAGAATACAAGGGATACAAAATCATGTTTCAAATTATGCAAAATAAGGAGAAATGGCAAGGATAATTCAATGCCAAGCAGTAAAAGTATAAAAAGCTCTATGTAAGATCGATCATATTGTTAATTGCATAATATGCGTAGGTAGGTGCGTACAAATATTGCTTATCAGAATTAATATGGGATTGTTGTATGTTATTGCTTAACTGTATTGTAACATTTAGTCAAAAAGTCTATTTTTTATTAGTAATAATGTAAGTAATAGCAAAAGTATTTTGGAATGTGGAAAAACACTCCCATAGGAATTCGGCACATTCAGCACATCATAATGGGAATATACCGCAAACACATCAATCACTTTCATACGAAAATGTAGATGGAACATAATAAATTATCCGAAAGACTTGTCAGCCTTGACCTTCAAGATATTAACTGTAACTTTTATCCAGACTAGCGACGTAAAACGTTTATCACATCATTGGGTTTTGCAATAACATCTAATGGGGCACTTTAAGAATACAATTGGTCTCATAAATTGTCTACCCCAAGATTATCATTTGGTTGCACACAGACTGCGGATTCTAGTTCATGACTCATGATCAAAAAAGGATCTGAATCTTGGCCAATTAATTGGCTATTCTATCAGTAATTTGGTTTGACTTATTCAAAACTGTCAGTGTACCATGCAATTTAATAAACTTGAATGAATGAATGATGACGGCAATGGTTTTTCGCAAATCAAATAAGACGAACAGTTCATTACATACCAACCTGTTGTTTTTCGCTCTTAAAAATCGAATCATCAGCAACATTTTTATAGTTCCGCTGGAAATTCAAAAACAAATTAGCAAAAATTCATTCAAGTTTAAATACCATGCCTGTCTAGATATACCATTATTGACATTGGAGAGGTTTGGATGTACTTATTGTGATAGCATTATACATAGGTATGCATAATAATGTGACTAAATTGACATAAAAAACTAAATTTTCAAGGGATGCTCAATAACAAGAGGTGGGAATAGTTGGAGTATTTCCGTTCATGTGCTTCCAATCTGTAAAAAATTACCTAAACAATATTATTTTCAAGTTTCCATGAAGATTATGGAGTTTTGGAGGCTGCACATAGGTATAATAAAATGCTATGGCTATGATACAATACAATCCTGATTTCATCATCTGAATATTCATCGCAGTTTATTAAAAAGCTCCATGCGACAATTTGTTAACTATATAATTAGCCGTTGTTCCGCTATAACTACCATTAAGTAAGTAAACTCTCGCCAATTTTATAGTCACATTGCATTGACTGTGTATGCATACATTCACAAAACAATTCATAACTCCACCAAAAGTAAGTCGGATCTTATTGTTAGTCTAGTTCAAAACCTGCATTTTGTATTGCTTTTGCATACATCAAAGCCATATAAGTTTGCCAGAAGGCAATGGAAAAGTGTGGGGCAAATGTGGACAAACGTTCTTGTAATTTCAAAATTAATCTGTAAAATCTACCACGAAATATTAGCTTATTCTCAGTAGCTTTTCAACTTTAACCAAACCAATTGTTTGGTATTTTCTCATTTAATTCCAAACAAGAGGATAATTACTAGGACGATGATGATGGATGATGTGTATTATGTACCTACAAGAGCTGTTTACTCGATGCGACTGACTTAGATTAAGTTAATGCGTATATTTCCCTTTCCTTATGTTTTTTTAAATACTGATGATTATAATTGGACTATACTGGCTGACCTATCTTAAGTTTGTGGTCCAGTGGAATCACTCGCCTGCATTTACTCAATATCCCCCGTCGCCCGTCAATACTCTAATCGTTCATTCATTCATTCATATTTTTTCATATCATCTTTCCACTCCACATGGCCACCATAAGATTATACCATATAGCACGTACTAATGGAATATTATGGCAAG
The DNA here is from genome assembly GCA_034700605.1 of Willowsia nigromaculata. NCBI lineage: Eukaryota > Metazoa > Arthropoda > Collembola > Entomobryomorpha > Entomobryidae > Willowsia > Willowsia nigromaculata. Next base: position 68,700 of record JAQIXX010000071.1, read on the forward strand.
GCTCTTGGTCTCGAACTTTTACCTCTCTAACACACAACACGCTAAGGATACAGATATTATATACAACAGTTAATGCTAAACAGCAAACTTTGCTAAACCATGAAGCATTAACTTTTGTAGTCTGATTCAGTCAGTACACATGCGACATACCCAATGAACAGGGTAGCTTTGTTGTGTTGTGATTTTTTTGAGGATTTTTATCATGAACTATACAAGATTGTACATGGTAAATATTAAAGTTAATATTGCGTTTGTGAGGAAAGCCCATGCAAAGGAATCATTGTAGTAACAAACACTCATAAGCGAAGTGCAATTACATATACGTAGACTGTAGACAGATAAGCAAACATGAAATTTCAATTTGAAAAAGTTTAGTTCATCCTGATAACATTTTGCTGCTGGAACGTTTCACCACAGTCTGACTCATTCAACTGCTCCTGCTATCGCTTTGCAGCCAAAAAGCAGGGCTTGCTGTCATCATCGTCGTTATCATGGAAAAGAAAGGAATAAAGAAACTGAGCCTTTCCTCGTCTTCGTTTTAATGCATGCATTATCTCCCCAGCTATAACGAAGAGAGCCTCAAAAGATAACATGCCTACATACATAATAAAACATACATAAATACAAAAAAACATCCATTTTTCATATGTGATATACATGCCATACTGGCAGATCATATTTGCTTTCCAATTAAATCTCTCTAGCCAGACTCGTTAATGAATCGAGTGATATTATGAATAATTTGGATTTATGCTAACAGCATACATGAATGCATGCCAGTACTAATATCCACCATTCCGTTTATTAGCATTGCACACTAGATCAAGGATTCGTCATGTGTGTTGTTTTTGAGCATATTATTTCCGAACACACATTTAGCATTAGTCATTATTCACTGTTCATGTCCTCCTCATACACACAAACTTAATTATGCTCAGTAACTAGTATATCTGATTAGTACACAAAGTCAGTACGCATGCATACTAGAGCATCACTATGTGATCTATGAGGAGGAATGACGATTAGTTAAACTTTAGTTTAGTTACGTTACGATTGTGATAAGAAGGATACCTTGCCGAGTGTACTAGTCAGGATTTATCTGTGTCTGCTTGCTTTGGGTGTTTAAGATTTCTAAACAGAGCTAAAATAGCAGACGCTGCCGTCAACTTTCTTAGTCTGTTAATCATACATAGATGTAATTAATATTATATTAGGTCTGGATGTAGTTTTTTTCTCGTTCCTACAATAAAGTTATAGTTAAAGTGTTCTTTTGATCTCGACTTCTTCACATGCAAAACTTCTATACAACTTAAATGATCAAAAACAAAAACAAGGAATCCTTTTAACAGTTCACATCCAAGAAGGCTTCCTGGAAAAGTAGTTTTCTAGTTTAATTTTCCTTCATTTTCTGTGATAATCAGTAAAAGTAGCTTTTTGTCATTTCATTTCTGAGTTTTAATTTATTCTCGTAAAATCTCTATACTTTTTATAATGCCCAGGAAGTTTTGACGTAGGACAGTTTTAAAATTTTATTCCAAAAAATCAATCATCATACATGATACTAGTGTGCATGAAGGGCCAATCTTCCACAATTATTTTGTGATAAAAAAGTGATTTGATTGAACACGGGATCTCCGTTCAGTATAGATACGGATTTTGACTTGGAAAGTCTATGTACTCACATGGTAAGCTACTCAACTCTAATAATAAGTTCCACATAAAAAATTTTTTGCATGGATGACTAGCTAGCGAATATGACGTGCTGTCATAAAGACGCTGCTCTATACCCTTTTATCATAGAAGTAATCAAAAGCAATAACTTTTTTGTCCGTTGAGAACAAAGACAAAAAAGGAACAATGGAGAAAGCATAATGTGTGTGTATTCAAACGCGAGCATCTCGAAGGTGTGATGATGATGAGCTGATAGTGCGAGTGAATGGTTTCATGTGTTGAGATTGAGAAGTTGAGAGTTGAGGAGAGGATCTTGAGAGAGTTCATGTTCAGCTACACGGCATGGGTTTTTGGTATGGCAGTGCCTGCTCGCAGATTAGAAGGGGGAAAGAGAGGATGATGCCGCATTCGCATTGCATTCTTTGATGGCCCGTTTATTTCGCGAAAATCAAAATTTCCGAAAGATAGGCCGGAGGAGCAGAGCAGAGGTTTTTTGAGGAAAAAACAACATTCCGATTGTGCGCTTATCGAATGATAAATTGTGCGAAAGGAATTTCCGTTTTTTTTTTGTTTTTTTTTGTCAGTCGTTTGATTTCATTTCAGTCATTATAACTTTTTTAATTAGTAATTAGTTGTTTGTCTTGTTGAAGAAGTAAATTGTCAGGTCAGGTGTTGTCGTTAGATTTCAGAAGCCAGCCAAAGTGGCTGTGCTGTTTGCATAGGTAGTAGAAAAGTAGGCCAGTAATTGGTAGGGTAGACAGTTGCTAAAATTGCAATTAATTAAATCAGAGTAATTAGTATTTATTAGAGATTTTTGATTAGCTTCCTGTTTTTCAAAAAAACAGAGCACCTGGTGTGGGTGCAGGTGGTGTTAGGAGAGGGTGGTGGGAGGGGGTAGGTAGACGGCTGTGGTACCCACACAGCTGAGAACTACTGTTAGGGTTAATGTAGCATTTAGGAGTTTAGTTCCGGTGTAAGATGGAGGAAGAGGAAACCAGACTTGTAAAGAGGGAGCCCGACCCTGAGGATATGTAAGTTCGAATCAATTAACATGTTGTCATGATTTTCATAATTGAATCATATTTTTCGCTGCAAATTTGTACATACAACATAGCATTGAGCATATAGCATTGCATTTGACTAATAATTAATTGTGGTTTAATACTCTATGTCTTAATACAGTGGAATCTCTATAAAACTGCACCTTCCATAATTGCATCCTCCATAATTGCATCCTCCATAATTGCATCCTCCATATAGTTGCATTTTTATCTCTCTTTAATTGCTTTTTCTATAATTGCACCTCCTTATTATTGCCCTATCTTAATTCCCCTTCTCATTTACAATACATTGATTTTAACCTCTGTCATCTGTATAATTGCCAAAGCTTGGCAGGTAAATTCCTGGCTTAAGTTTTACTGTCAATTGCTGTCAAATGCAAACAATAAGCAAATAAAGGGACTAAATTTAGACTAATTGCCTTGTCTGTAGGGGTTTTCGAATTGTAGACAACAACATGAGTAACATTTAGTCATCAAAATCATGTAATTTGTGGGCGGGAAAACTGTTTTGGGTTAGATAACAATTGCATAACTCTCTGTAATTGCCGCAGCAGAGGTATTCCTCAAAATAGCACCTCTATATAATTGCATGAAAATTGCTTCCCCTTGGGGTGCAGTTATAGAGAGGTTCCACTATATGGTTGGGAAGTTGTTTTATTATCTGTTCAAAGATTGAAATTCCTGTAATGCTTCAAATATTCAAATAAAAGTCTGGTAAGTCCTTTAGAGAGAACGCAAGGATGAGGTCAAAGGGTCAATTTTATCTTTAAAAAGTTGTAAAGTCCGGTAATTTAGAATGAACATCTTAAATTGTCGTAAGAACTGAGGTTCAGCATTTAGCTCTCAAATTTAAGCTTAGAAATCTGATTTTGTGCGCCCTCTGTTGGTGATGAACAAAAACTGATGTTAAATTCGTAATCTACGGGCCAAATTACTAATTAGAATTGAGTTTCGTTCCTTAACTCATAAATTTAAGCTTTGAAACCTAACTTTGTGAGCCACCTGGCGGTGGTCGACAAAAACTGATGTCAGATTCGTCATCTACGGGTCAAATTATCTCGGTAAAGAGTTTTATTCTTGAAATCTTTTATTTATCAACTGTTTTCCAGCTTCCCAGTGCCCGTTGGGTGGATTATGTCGGGGTATCAGAGGATATCACCAGGTGACGGGAATTATGTTCAGGATTTGAACGACGAAGAAACTACTGTCAAGGGGTACCGGAGGAATGGCCTTAAGTTCAGCTTGTACGTTTTGCTCAACCTCGTCCTCGTGGGACTGCCAGCCTTCATATTACGATGGTATCCGCACTGGAAAATTGCGCTCACATGTAGTCCATGCTCGCTTAATTTGGCGGATACCGTACTGATAAAAGTAAGTAATCTCAAATAACCCATTTCCAGAGCATAACGTCTATAACGGCTAATGTACCAGTAACCTATATACTTCTAATTGCTTTTTGAACAGGATGAGAATAACAACCGGACTATATGTGAAGTTATAATAGAGTCAGTGGAGTTCATCCCTGAAGAGTTTGCATCACAAAGTGCCAGTATTCGACAGCTCGAACATCAGACTTCAAAGACTCCGCTTTGCGATGCCGAGAACGCCGGATCAGTATACCGTTATTTTGTCTTCCATGATGAAAAGTATATCTGGGATGACCAAAAAGACTTATTCAAAAAGATTGAGGGACTGGTGGACCTCACCTGTCAACAGTTTGCCGAGCAATTTCGGGGCATGTGTCCAAATCGAAGAGGACAATTGTAATTGAAAATTAGTAAAAAATGCAATGCAGTAAAATTCTCATGTTAGCCAATCTAAAGTTCATGCTTTGTATTTTCCAGGATTGAAATCTATGGTGCGAATGAGATTTTTGTGGAGGTTAAAAGCTACCCTAAGCTGATGGTCGATGAAGTTATCAATCCTTTCTACTTGTTCCAAGTGTTCAGTGTGGTATTATGGTGCTTTGATGAATACTACTACTATGCTGTTTGTGTGGTCCTTATTTCTGGCATTTCGATTGGATTCTCTTTGTACAAAACGCGTCAACAGTCCATCACTTTGCAGAATATGGCAAGAGGTGGAGAAAGTCTTGTTTGCATTAGAGCACCTACTGGGGGTAAGATATTAATTTTTTAATTGTTGTCGTTGAAACAAAGATACAGAACTTAAGCTTAATTTCTTAACTGATGGATGGATCTTAATTTCTTAATTTCGTTACAGACGAAGATCAGATCAGTTTCCGAGATTTGGTGCCGGGAGATATTGTTCTTCTTCCTCCCGAAGGATGCATTATGCCATGCGACGCGGTTGTGATTCAGGGAAGCTGCATAGTGAATGAAAGCATGCTCACTGGGGAAAGCGTTCCAGTCAACAAATCTGCTATTTTGCCATCCCAAGATACGTTTAGCAGTGAAAGTCATAAGAAGCACGTGATCTTTTGTGGGACGCATGTTATTCAACCACGGTTTTATGCTGGGAATAAGGTTAGTTCCTGCAATTCGTGAGATAATGATAGCAGTGAAAATTCAGAATCTAATTTATAAACTTGGATATGATTTTCAGGTGGCTTGTGTAGTCCTACGAACGGGGTTTTCAACTTTGAAGGGCCAGTTGATACGTTCAATCATGTATCCAAAAGATGTCGATTTCAGATTTTATGCCGATTCAATGAAATTCGTGCTCCTCCTGTTCATAGTAGCCTTGTGTGGAATGGCCTATGGCGTTTATTTGTATGAAGAGCGTGGTGTAAGTGTTCAATACAATTAGTCGTGTTTGCAAATTTTGATAGTCCAAAGAAACACGGAAGTATTGTTCGTTGCTAATTACAGTATTTCCGTATTTATTTTGATCTCATTTTTAGACTACATGGTACATCCTGTTGATAAGAGTCCTCGACATCGTGACCATAGTCGTGCCTCCTGCTCTTCCAGCTGCCATGACAGTGGGAACATTGAATGCACAAAGTCGATTACGACGACACAACATCTTCTGCATATCTCCACAGCGCATCAATTTTTGTGGAAAGCTCAAGATCATCTGCTTCGATAAAACTGGAACGCTTACGGAAGAAGGACTTAACCTTTCGTAAGTGAAAAATTTACGTATGCATGCCTATATTATGCAAAATACAGTGCTTCTCGTTTGGGTCATGTTTTATTATCTTTGTAGATGTGTTGTGCCTACTATTGCGAAAGAAGACAACGAAGAAGAGTTCGGAGAGCCTGTCACTGAACCTCAACAACTGCCAATGTCATCTCATTTACTCCGGGGGATGGCAACGTGCCATTCTTTAACCTACATTAGAGGGAATATTGTCGGGGACCCGTTAGATCTGAAAATGTTTGAGTCCACTGGATGGGTAAGGAAAAGCATAATTAATAGCTTTTAAATTGATGAATATTGAATAGGTATATTACATTAAATGTTTTCTGCTTTGCTTTCAATTCAGATTCTTGAAGAGCCGTCGGCTGGGGACGATACCGCCCGTTATGATTTGCTTGCACCAAATGTTGTCAAGAAGGGGAATACTGAATTGGGAATTATTCGAGAGTTCGACTTTACTCCACAGCTTCAACGCATGTCTGTTGTTGTAAACTGTCTCGAGTCAAGGGAAATGGTTGCATACTGCAAAGGAGCCCCCGAGAAAATCAGACCGCTGTGCACCAACGTCCCAGAAAACTTTGATAAAGTGTTGGATTCGTTCACGTTGAAGGGCTATCGAGTACTTGCATTGGGTTGGAAGAAGGTCCAGGGCCTTAGTTGGCATCAGCTCCAGAAAGTATCGAGGGAAAAGGTCAATGCAAACATATTTCGTTCAGCTTGTCTTATGATCAAGTAATTTGAAACGTGGGATTGAGTATAAAGTTAGTGCATATTTATATTAATGAACAGATTGAATCCGACCTACATTTTGCGGGATTTTTGATCATGCAAAATAGTCTTAAGCCGGCCACTATACCTGTGATTAAAGATCTTAATTCAGCATCCATCCGTTGTGTAATGGTAACTGGGGATAATATGCTTACAGCTCTTAGCGTGGCTAGAGAGTGCGGCATGATTCCTCCTCAAGATAAGGTACATTTCTAAAAATTTATCTGATGTTTTAAATTTTTAAATGGGTTCGTTGTTTCCATGTGTTCTAATTGCATTATATTTTTTCTGTAAGGTTGTAATCGTCAATGCTACAGACGATGGAAAGCTGGAATATACTCTCGCAGCTCAGCATTACGAACAGGCTGACGGTGAAGTCCCAGAGACGTCTAGCTTAAGCAACAACAATAGAGAAAGTGAAGTCAGTTTTGCTCCAGACGCTCCGTCCTCCACGAATGAACTGAACAAACGCCTTTCTGTGGATTCTACTGCTTCCGACACTTTTCTCGATATGGAGAGACTTATTCCCTTTGGATCTGAAATACTAAAAGACTCTAACTATCATTTTGCGATGACTGGAAAGACGTGGAATTTTATTCAGCAGAATTGTCCCGATGAAGAGTTTAAGAAAATTGTGGCGAAAGGAACGGTTTTTGCTAGAATGTCACCTGAGTGTAAAATGCAGCTTGTACAAGCATTGCAGGTAAACAAAAACTGATTATACGACTTGGTGTTTTATTATATTGTTCATATTTTTAAGAATATGATGTATAACTTTTAATGTTTTAACATTTGTTACAGGATATGGATTATATTGTAGCCATGTGTGGTGATGGCGCTAACGACTGTTCTGCACTTTCTACTGCGCACGTTGGTATCTCCTTATCTGAAGCGGAGGCGTCTGTAGCTGCACCATTTACATCAAAAGTTGCGGACATTTCCTGCGTGCCAAAACTCATCCAAGAAGGCAGATGTGCTTTAGTAACAAGCTTTGGCATTTTCAAGTATATGGCGCTCTACAGCATGGTCCAGTTTGCGTCTGTCTTAATTTTATACACAGTAAGTAAAGTCTACTCTATTTTCAATATTTTTCAATTAGTTTATTATTCAGCATAATAATTAATTGATTCATGTTTCTCATTTTGTTTTTTCCAGCACTTCACAAACCTGGCAGATGCACAGTTTCTATGGATCGATCTTGCCATAACATCTACTGTCACCATTGCCATGGGAAGAACTGAACCAGTTCGACGACTGGTTTCCAAGAGACCCATGGGAAGCCTCATATCATTCTCCAACGTGTTCTCTATTTTCTCGCAGATTGTAGTCTGCGTTGGAATTCAGTTGTGTGCCATGCAGTATCTCAAGACACAAGATTGGTTTGTACCAGTGGTACCTACCACTGCCGATGAATTAACAACGCATTGCTGGGAAACTACCATAATTTTTAGCGTCAGCTCCTTTCAATATCTCATCATGTCTGTCGTATTCTCCAAGGGAAGACCTTTCCGAAAGCCGTTTTACTTGAATGGTACGGGCTTAAATTCGTCTTTAGAATTTCCTATAAAACAACTATAACTTCGTGGATCTCAATTAATATTTTCTACTTCCACACAGGTTATCTTTTGGGCTCTATCGTGTTCTTGACTGGATTTACTACTCTCCTCATGATTTACCCCATCTCTGGAATAGGAACATTTTTCTCCTTGGAAGCTGTCTCCGCAAGGACCCAAGAGTTCCGTTATCGACTTTTGTTGTTTCCTTTATTTAACACCGTCGTTTCATTTCTGCTCGAGGTAACTTTTCTACCTGTTTCTTATTTAATCATTTTGTGTATCTGAGAATAATACGGTGTCATGTGTCCATACTTTACAGAATTTTGTTGCCACAAGCCGCCCAGTGAAATGGTTTGGAAAATTATTTTGGAAGAAGACCCGCAAGAGTGAGTACAAAGAAATCCTCAAGAAACTTGAGAAGGATAATTCCTGGCCTCCGATTCAAGCTTCTTAATCTTTTTCGTCTCTTCAACTTTCATCTTATCTTGTCTTGTCATTTTTTAGAACTCGTTTATATGTATCTACAACATATCTTTATTACAGAAGTCCACATATTATTATCATTATTATGTATACATCATTATTATCATTTACAGATTGTCTGTAATGTTTTTTATGAGGTCAATGCCTACAATTCTCCAGATTATTAAGTATTGTTATTTGAAAACGCCATATTATTGTTACAGTTTTATAGGTGGTTAACCTATTCAAAAAAAAGTTAATAATAAAGAAAGTCTCTATTTTCGAATGGAAAACACTGGCTTGAGTTATCAAGAATTCCTTCTTTAAAATATGACTATATGCTAATTATCATTTAATTTATTCCTACATGATGCGGCATTCCATTTTTTATGGACATAATGAAACAATTCATCTGCAAAATCTTAACAATAGCTCATTATGTTAGTGATGTCCTAAATTTTAATCATGAGATGGAGAAAGTGAGTGGATGGATGGTGATTTCTGTATCGAGCGAGGATGAGGATTTAAGCAAGTCGAAAGAAAATGCAGAGAAGAGGAAACAAAGAGTTGCGTTCAGCTTGCTGGTTGAGTGGCGTCATCTGCTGAAGCTCAAACGGAGAGTGTATCTTCCAATGCCCCAATATTTCGTAGCATTTAAGCTTCTACAAGAGTAAATCATTGCTTCAATTCGAGAGCGAAACGAGTACCATCATTTAAATGAAGGTAAACCGCATGCACTGCTTTTCTACTTGTCTCTCAATATCGTCAAGTATGGTCTAGACTTCCCACAACTCCTGCAACTACTTTCTAATAGAATTTAAGGAGCTCCGGAAACTTTAGAGTAGGGCTTCCGTTCTCATCAGTTAGTTTTTCGGTAATTTAAGTTTCATCAAAATGGGTAGGTATTCCAGGGAACCTGATAATGCTGCCAAGTCCTGCAAGTCCAAGGGGTCAAATCTTCGTGTTCATTTCAAGGTTTGGAAACAGTTTTACAGTTACAATATTTAATTTTAATAAGGTGACACGGTTGACGGTCAAAGGTCATATATCATTTTTTTATAGTGTTGTAGACAAGTATTTTATTGTGGATCCAAGTTTTAAAATTTAAATGTAGGAGTAGTTAAAGTGCTATATGCTCTATAATTGATTAATATTGTGACCTAACTCCACATTAACCAGAATTTTTATAATTTGCTGTTTTTAATTTTAAATGTGGTGGCTGTTAACGAACATTTAAAAGTTACTAGAATGTTAGTGTCAGTGTGGTGAATTATTTGAGATTTCAGCTCGTCCTGACATTTCATTTCTTTTGTCATTCCAGTACCAATATTCCAATAAAAATTAAGCCACAATAGCCATGTCATTTAAATTAGACTAACTGCTGGATCATTAATTAGTATTCAATTAAGTGTGTCTTAAAGGCCTCGCCTTAAATGGTTCTTTCGTCTGATGATGAAATAATTTTGTTTTGACACCCCAACAGATACATTGCTTTGACTTTGGTTGATGCTATTTGTCTTAATTATTGTTTCAGAACACTCGGGAGACGGCCGCAGCCATTAAGAGGATGCCACTCCGCCGTGCTGTACGGTATCTGAAGAATGTCGTGGAGCATAAGGAGTGTGTTCCATTCCGCAGATACAACGGTGGAGTTGGACGATGTGCTCAGGTTAGAAAAACATACACCTCTCCCCTAATTATGGCTCAACAAGTTACTTCTGAACAAAGTTGCCTAATTAATGAGTCATTTAAGGTATTATGTGATCATTTAAGTGTTGCTTATCATTTCTAACGTCTGTTTAGGCCAAACAATGGGGAACAACTCAAGGACGTTGGCCAAAGAAATCAGCCGAATTCCTTCTTCAGCTTTTGAAAAATGCGGAATCTAACGCAGACAACAAAGGCTTAGATGCTGACCGTTTGGTTATTGAACATATTCAGGTTAATCGTGCCCCCAAGATGCGTAGGAGGACATACCGTGCTCACGGTCGTATTAATCGTAAGTCGACTTTTAATGAACTTCAATGCTTACACGTTAGAAATCAGTTTTCAGTATTTTTAACATGTTTATTGTTTTCTCGTCTTATTTAGCATACATGAGCAGCCCTTGTCATATTGAAGTAATTCTTTCTGAGAAGGAGGAAGTAGTGGCTAAAGCAAAGGAAGAAGAGCCTGTCAAGAAGAAAGTGTCCAAGAAGAAACTTAACCGTCAAAAAATGATGCAACGGGGCGAATGAAAATATTAACTGTTAAGTTTAACGAAAAACCTATATATCCTGTTTGGTCGTATTTTTTGACTAATAAAGGCGCAGGGTTTTATAATTCAAAAAACAAACTAAAAACATTTTCGTTTTATTCCGTCTACTGGTGAGAATTTCCCCAATGCAACGTTAGTTCGAAAGTCGCAATTTCAACAAGGCATTCAACCCATTTTTTACATTTTGATACAGTTCAACTTGTATTTTTAAAACACGTTTTATTCCGCAATTAAAAACTTTACATTATTCGTAAGTGATAACAAGAATGGAATGTAGTAGGTATATAAATATAAAAAAGATAGTATATTATCTTAATACACAGGCATGGCAAACTTCACGATAAGTGGTTAGCACACGCATATTAACATTAAAATGACTCTGAATATAAAAAATTAGCATCAAACACAGACGCACAACAATATGGTAAATGATTAAACCTCAAGAGCTTCTGACTGATTTGAAACTCAAATGACATTTTGGAAGAACTAACTTTGCTCAGGTACCAATGATTCACCTTACTCCACCCGCTGGAACAGAATCACACGGTTATCGATGCGCCCTAGTGGGGTGTGCAATGCATTATCCTTGGGAAAATAGGTAACGTTTGGGGCTTGCTTCCCAATGGCTTTCAGCACAATGTGGCCATAATGTTTGTACGTGATAAACCAATCAGGAACCCCACGTGATAGAACTTTCCTTGTGACGTCTCGTACCAAGTTGAACGCAGTAAATTCAGGCTGCTGCAAAATGAGATGGGATTCACCACTCGTATCGTACAAGTGCTCAAACTGAGATGGTGGACAAATGTAGTAAACAAAGTTGGTTTTAGGGTGGTGCAAGTACCTGGAAATTTTAAATATGAATTGGCATGACATTCAGATGTCCATTTAAATGCTCAACAACAACAATAAAATTTACAATCAGTCTTTGAATTTGAATCATACGTGTGAACTGCCATGCTGTAACACGGAGTCAGCACCCAAAATTCTGGGGCATCAGAAGTCATCTTATACAAGTCCGGATGTATGCGGGCTCCAACAGCACGGAATCCTCGTTGATGAAATATCCCAAGAAAGAGAGCAACCACAATGTTTAGAGCAGCAAACCAAGTAACGAAGTTCTTTCTACAAGAGGATTTTAAAATATTATTTGAAGAATGTAACAGTTCCTGGATAAGTTAAACTAAAAATCCACATAATTATAGTTTCACATACGCTACAAGACGACGTTGGCGTGCCGAATGCAGCAAGTCACGTCGTTCACACCAATTGATGATTTCCCACAAAACTGATGACACGATGATGAACACAAGTGGTAATACGGGCAGTAAAAAGCGAATTTCCTTGTGACCAATGTAACTGTGACAAATCATTGCAATTGTTGGATTAGTGAAATTATTTTATGTACTTATACTTTTAAGACTTTAAATTCAAATTCACTACCTGAATACGGCCAAGTAGAACAGAGTGTAAAAACTGAATTTTCTAGTGTCGCCAGGAATAAAAAACCCAAATGGTAATGTGATTACTAATGGTCCTAGAATGCTTGGCAGTCCGGAATAAAAGTACCACATGAAATGATGAACACCAAATTCTTCGTTGCCGTCGGTAAGAAAGTTGAACTTGAAGAACTCCCATGGGGTCAAGATGAATTTCCCATACATCAGTACATCAAGTCCAAACAGGTACACCGCAGTAATAAGCCTATTTAAACAGAAGTAAACCAAGTTTTACACACGGAAATATAATGAAACAATGCAGTTAGACGATTAATTGATTACCCAATAAAAGCCGATACGAAGATTTCCCCTGGTTTGAACTTCATTAGAAATTCAGGAAGAAATGCAATCCAAAAAATTGCAGCAGTTGGACGGATGAAAAAATTGACCATAAGAATCAGCATGAAGCTTGCGTAGTTACCTGGGTAAATAATAGCACGTTACGATTACGAATCAAATGAATGTGTTTGATTAGGTAAATTGGAACATCTTGATTATTTGGCTTCTTGCAAGATTAACTTACGCTGTTGAAGGAACCAGAGGCCAAAGATATTAAGGGACATTTCGGTGGTATTAGAAATAGTCCTGGCAGCACAATAACTGGTAAACCAGTTCATCAACATGATCAGATACGCCACATTACCGACTCGTAATCCAAACCGACAGACGCCAAATTGAAAATACATCATGATGGCATACATCGTAAGAAGTCCTTGGAGAAACTGGGGTATGAGCATCTATTAAAATTGTTAAGATTCAATCATATTAATGGTCAAATACTGTACTTGTTATATTGAAATTGTCATGTGCTATTACGCCGATTCCAAAAAGTCTCAACTACTATGTTTCATTCAGTCATTCCAAGTTATTACTTTTCTTACCAAGTAGGCAGGAGTGATCGGCAAATTCAACAGTTTCGGAATTTCATAGATGGCCGAAATTATAGCTGGTATGATGTAACTCCTGATTCCCGTCTTCCATTCCCAAGTCAAATGACCCTTTCCAAACGAATGCACGTAAGCGACCTCCGTGGATTGCCAAAATTCATCAGGTACAAAGTTGGTTGAGTACGCAAAGAGCACTCCGAAAGTCAGTTTCGCCAGTAAGTAAAAAGAATGGGAAGGTCCCATAACCACGAGCCTGATCCTCCGCATGTAGTTCCGATCCATGACTGGTTTTCATTCAAATTCCTCGGAAATTTTATACATAAAAACGACAACCATTAGAAACGAGTCCAACATATGAATTGTAATTATAGCTAACAGTCAAAATCTAGATTTCCAGACTGTAAATGTAATGATTATGATGATAGTGCGAGAATTTCTATAATGACTATCAACTATAAACGAACTCTTTAATTATTGATCAGAGGATTGACGAGCCCAACGTAATAGGTTAGAATAGAGTGCTGATTGCTGCCAAGACTATCTAACTAACTAACTATTAATGACTTGGTTAAAAACGTGAACAAAAACTAAAGCTTGCTAGCACTTCACTCTCTCATTTTCCAGCTACAGAAACAAATTAGGCAGTTACCAACTACAGAATCTGACAACTGACTTGACTATCCTTCTCTTCTAACAATAAGGAAGAGTAACTGCCAAATGCAAATCTATGATACCCAATCCAACTACCAACTACAATCAGATCAAATGCTAACAACTCAAACTGCAATATCTGCATTTAAAATTATTTTTAATTAATAAACTAACCAAGTATACAGTTCATAAAATAATTGACCATACCTCCACGATCACATCCAATATCCACTTTACGCGAAACTTTAGCAGAACACCACACCCTCACATCCGTCCCTGCTTTCAATCAAGTTTAATGTCAACAGTGACAGTTACAAATCGCCCTTTAAAATAAATCACAAATTTTAAAAATCTAACAACTAATTGATTTGTCTCAAGTCTGGACCATTCTGATCATTTAACAGACAACTTCACCCGAAGAGCAGGAACTACTCAACAGTTGACAAACCGAATTAAAAAACGCCGAATAGCCAGTGTTACTTCTCAAACAAGAGAGTAGTAGCCCAATGTTGACACATGTGCTTCGCTTCTGAAAACAAGACAGCAGAGAAAAGTCAATGAAAGTAGTTTACCGCATCATAAATTCAAACATGACTATTCGATGGCTCACTTTTTTTCTGTGTATTTCTTTAGCAACGTGCGATCTCGCTCACAACTTGCACTGCATTACATCAGCTGACGATGAGGTTTCCATGAGTTGAAGCTGGAATCAGAGCTGCTCTGAAGTCACTGATTGTTTGTGTTTACGGTTGTTTTAATGATTGAAACTTTAATCAGTTGACAATCGTAACTGTTAATTGTTTTGAAGGGACGCCAGGTTTAGTGATCAGGATGAGTGGTTTCCGGCAACATTTTGGGTTAGTCTCACGGAATCTGAATTGGTTTCCCAAGCATATGAATACAGGTAATTTGACAATTACCTAATTGGTTTGATAGGCAGGCAGTTATCTTGATAGTTTAAGCGTTCATGGAATGAATTATGAGTGTTGACCGATTTGATTTAATATTGCTTTTTAAATTGTTTCCAGGGCTGAAGCAAATGCAGGCAAAATTGAGATCAGTGGATTGTATAATCGAAATTCATGATGCAAGAGTGCCGTTATCTGGACGAAATCCTAATTTTTCTCACCTGTTGGTCGGAGAAAAACCTCACATTGTAGTTCTCAATAAGGTGGATTTAATCTCAGGGGCGGATAAAAGAAGAATACAAGATATCTATGAAAGGAGTGTGACGAAGAATTTGATTTTTACGAATTGTAAGGATGACAGAGACTCTGGAGTGAAAAAGGTGCGTTCACATCTTGAATATGGGGATAGAAAGATTCCCTATCATTGTAAAACTATATCCCATTACCCATAACATATAATGACGTTAATATTAAATAACTTTAATTGCAGATTGTTCCAATGGTTCGATCCATGATTGAGAATTCGTGTCGATATCATCGCTCAGGGATGGAAGAATATAATGCAATGATAATTGGTATTCCAAATGTAGGAAAGTCTTCATTTATAAATATTGTACGTGCGAGAAACTTAAAGAAATGTGAGTTATTTATGTAAAGCTGATAGTGATTATTGGAAGTCGATGTGTATCAAGTTTGACCTGAAATAATGTTTTTAAATGTATGTCTTTTTAGCTCGATCACTGAAAGTTGCTCCGTCAGCGGGTGTTACCAAATCTGTTCATATGAAAGTGAAAATATCTGAAAAACCATCCATATTCCTCTTTGACACCCCTGGAATTTTGACACCGCGAGTGTCTGATCCTACTAGTGCACTTAAATTGGCAGCTTGTGGTATGTCAGCTCTGTTTTACCTGATTCGAAGTCATAATCAAATGACCAACATAATTGTTTTGTTGTGATTATTTTAGGGGGCATGCCTGATTCTGCGATTGGGGAAATGCTGATTGCAGATTATATTTTGTTTACGTTGAACCAGCGTCGAAATTTCAGCTACGTGAAAGTATTCAAGCTTGAGGAGCCCAATGACTGCATAACCACAGTTTTAACGAAAGCTGCACTAAATTTAAATCTCATGGCCCAGCTAAAGTCAACGACGGGAGGTACAGCTTTTTTCACAACTCTTACATATAAGTGTAAAATTTCATGTATTTTAATCAAACTGACTTCACCTACTTCATTCTTTCAGATGGTTACCTCAACAAACCAGACTTTGATTACATGTCTAAGTTATTCATCCAGAAGTTTCGTAAAGCAGAGTTCGGGAAGATGGTCCTTGACGACATTGACAATTTTATCGATTTTCAAGGCTGTACTGATGAAGAATTGGAACTTAAAGATAATGAAGTTTTCGAGAGAAGTAAGAATTCGTAAAAACGTAATTGTATGTATCTTTTATTCGCGTAACTTATTTAATTGTGTAACTGACATAAATAAATTGCATAAAAACGATGTGTGCATTATTTCCCACGATATTATTTTATTTCAGTTGAAAGCATACCAATGTGAAAGTAAAATGTATTATTGCATATTATTGTAACATTGCTACGTGATAAATCCTTAATATATTTATTATTTCACCGTTTTTTCAATTGGTTTTTTTTCTACGAAAAAAAGTACATAATATATACAAGAAATAAGATGGCCTTGAAACTTAAAAATATCTAATGATATTTGAAACTGTCTCTATCATGTCACCCCAGATTACATCTAATTAACATTAGATTTCTATTTCTACCTATAACTATTTCTATCCTGAAACTGGAATATATATATATATATTTTAATTAAAACACTTCTTAATCATCGACGATATAAACAAATCTTCATGAGACATTAAAATTTTTAAATCCAATCCTTCCAAAACACATATAAGCTAATCACATTTATGCGCAGCAGATATAGACGATAACGACGCTACTACCTATTTTATACCTAAATCAACTACATCAATTAATGTCAATTACTAATTACCTTGACCCAGCTACAATCTTGACTGATATTATCATTTCATAAGTATTGAAAACAGAGTACTTATTCATATGTCAACATTCTCTACAGATTACGATAATGATACTAAATACATTAAATGAATTTACAAGAAATGCAATATGATTAGGACTAAATTTGCTACGTTTTAAATTGAACATAGACTGCATTTATGTTAAGCATTTAAATGTAGGTATGCCTAATATTTAATAATTCCTCAGTCCACTTAATCTATGTACTTCAGCATCGCCTATACATATCCATCCTGCAAAATGGGAGGGAGACTAGCCTTTCCTTCCTGTGTCCATGTTTCGTACTATGTACATCTGCCAACTACCTAAACGCATTGCAATTAATACTCTTTCAAGTCATCTGAGGTGAACTCATTTATATAAGTCGCCTACTGATTAGAAATAGACTTGCTTTCTAGTTACATTGTTCAACTTCTTGCATAATTTGTGCACAAATGGATTTATTCCATCCAAAATGTCACAGAATGGGCCAATGTTGGTAATATATTAACACAACCATAAACCATGATACTTTTTTACCGGTTTTAAAGCTATAAAATGGAGATTGCAACATAATCTACCCTTTTTGGATTGTTTCCACTATTTTGTCATAACATTCTAGAAAATATTATGGAACATACGATTTTTATAGAAATCGTTAAAGGTAGACTGGTAAATCTGGTGTTCATGAAGATTTTTCATTGTCTATATGTAATACTTTATGTATGTCTATTATTAATTAGAGAGCAAGGTAAAAAGCAAGCAGAAACGCATCTACTACTATGCATTCGTTGCATTCAATTTATAATTATCTACACATTTCATTATGACTTGGTTGCAGAACGGATCTTTCCAATTCTAAATGTAGTATGGATATTAAAACCACTTCATGCTCGAATCTACTTCTTGTGAGATAATAATCTCGTGTCAATAGTCCAGAAAAAACTTTTTGTAATGTTCTAAATACTGCTGCTCAGTTATTCCTTCCGGGAGCAGAGACTCGGCATCCACCATGCTGTCCTCCTCCTTCCTTGTTCCTTCGTCTTCCTTGCTTTCGCCTTCTCCTCCGACCAGCTCCAGCGGTGCCATTGCGCTCGGCACCTAACTTTCCACCAGCAGCAGTCACAGACATGGGAAGTGGATTGGTACAGTCCATGCTTCTAAATGTCCTTACTGCGTTTTTCAAAATCTGTAAATTATGAAATCCTTGAAATTAATCTTCAGTCAAACGAATGTTAACTAGAAAAGGAAATAATTACAAGCAACTAGATAGCAAAAAATAGTGTATCAAGTCACCCCAGCAAATAGTATACCAGTTACTGTTGATTAATGATTTTACCTTATCTTTTGGATTCCACTGCATGGCGAATGTAATGATGTAGTCGTCTCCACGCTTTATTCCCATAACAATGTAAGGAAATCCTTGTCTTAACTTTGTTGCGCAGCAGTCATCTTTCGAGTCTAGATTTAGAGCACGGAGTTCCCTTCCGCGACGATTACCCTCTCTCGGCTTAAAAAATCGCTCCTTACGAAATTCTACCACGGCTCCTTTCGACCTCTTGTGTTTTGCACGAAAAACTGTTTTAAAATTAGAAGGAAATGAAGGAAATGTTGTAGTTTTTATAGCCATGCATATTTTTTATTTTTGAAATTTCGAAGTAGAAAGTACTTACCAAAATCTGCTCGGCAAAAGTTATCAACAATGTTTTCACAAGTATGAGCTTGATTACATGATGGACACTCAAGTTCTGGATCTAGATTTGATGAAATATAGGATATTCGTAAAAAGACATTCAACGCAAAACAAATCTGAATTAGTTATTCAATCTACCTCCATCCGATTTATTTGCCGCTCCAGGTCGTATGCATAGATCGTGGTCCTCTGGAAACTGATCGCATTTCAACATACTTGGCCATGGATAATTGTATGCAAGCATTCTTGGCTCACATTTGGCTTGAACACCCTGAAGTACCAATACACAAATATCACAATTAAATTGGAATTCAACATGTCAACCCTTTTTACAATTTTGCTATTCCAATGGAGTATTGCGTACCTGACATAACGATCTGCATGGATAAATCGGCCTGTCCAAGCAAATTGGGCTAAACAAGGAACAGAGGAAAAGTTGAGTATCAGGGTGACACTGGAGACCAAGCAAGGGTACCCATGACTTAGCCTGTAAAATAGACAAGAAACATTTTTGTTTAAAAAAATTGTTTACGAAGGAATTATTTTATTAAGGGTAGGGTGGGGGTGAAATGAGACTTTGTATGAAAAGCGAGTAGAATGACTGGATTGTATTATGGCAAAATTAGTTGAGCTGAAGCTATAATTTCAATTGGTGATCACTGACATGTCACAAAAACAATTTCATCAGTTTACACTGTAAGATTATTGTTTGCTTTATGAGAGCCAATTAAAAGTTTGATCGTGCTCCAGAAGCAAATCTCAGAATGATTGAATGGACCATCCAGTCTTGTCTTCTTTATTTGACCATGCATTTTAACCCATTTATGGAAAAAATTAAGTCTGAATGAAAAGTAAACAAAATATTACTGAAAGGTTGAACTAACGTAGTCAAAATGCATCAAATTATATATGTCGGATAATTTATATGCATATGAGCATCCACAAATCGAAAATGTTTTAGTTTGAATCGCTGAAAAAGCTGAGAAGTTATGTTGATCTTTTTATATTGCCCTGTCACCATCAATCAAGTCTTAAGACGATCTTAAAACACGTCTGTGGGCTTACACATAGGTATCGCATTGGTTACAACTTACGCAAATGTTTCACCTCGAAACAATGTACAATGCAAATTATACAACTTAACGCGTAAATGGACACAAAAGTTGATCAACAGTTTTCCTTTTAGTTTGCATTGAAAATCGAACTGACTTGACAGCCTTGGTCTGTAAGATTTTGAAGCATAATATTACCTAACTGATATGCACTCAAAATTTTTTAATGTAGGATCATTCTACATGGTGCATTTTAAGCCGGAGTAATAAAGCATGTTTTGTTTCACCCTGAGATTCTCTTTCTGTAAACGTGTCTTGGTTAACAAGCCCAATATAATAATATTATCTCTTTTTCAAGGCGTAAAACTACTCATCCATCATCATCATCATCAAAATTCATCCACCCACGTACATCTTTTTTTGCATTTGCATTATAAATGTCAGTTGAATTATGCAATGCAAGCTATGAATCATTCGTGAATAGTTTGTTGTACAATTATGAAAAAGTGTAAATAAACGAAAAAGCTGACTTTGTTCGATTTTAAATCTCTTTTTCTTCGCATTTGCAAGTCTGTTCAACAAAGGAAAAAATGCAAAGTGCAACCCTCTGGCTCATCATCATCAACATCATCTCTGTACTCTCTGGGCTCAAGTAGTTGGTTTGGTTGTAGTTGTCCGTAATAAATCTTGTAGAAATATTCTTTCAATCAAAGAATAAGCTCAAGTACATAACAGTCATGATGATCATCATTCCCATTTTTCAAAACTGGCCATCACAGCTAGGAGCAATGTACACTTTATTATTGGAAGAAGCCCAATCAGTAATCTGTGACCATTGCACTTGTGTGTGTGTGTGCATTGCGTATATATTTATTTTATGATCGCATGTAGGTAACCGGTACTATTGTAGCAATAAGTCGTTTGGCAGTGTAAACAATAAGAATTATAAATTAATCTCTCCGGGGAAGTAACATTCGCTTGGTTCACATGTAAAATTAAATTGT
Organism: Willowsia nigromaculata; assembly: GCA_034700605.1. Lineage (NCBI taxonomy): Eukaryota > Metazoa > Arthropoda > Collembola > Entomobryomorpha > Entomobryidae > Willowsia > Willowsia nigromaculata. The sequence goes on from JAQIXX010000071.1 coordinate 89,331, forward strand.
CAGGTCAAGTATAATTTTGCATAAAATTATCCAGACATTGAAGACGAAGCTATAAGGATTCAGTCAATAACATAAGGTGTTTGACACCTGTCCACTTGGTGAAATCTTTGCATGAAACTGTTCATCTTGTATGCTTTTTTAAAAATACAAATGAAACTTTAGAAAGTGCATGGAATTCTAAATGAGGGTATGATCTCATAAATTTTCATATTCTGGGTGTTTGTACGGTTTTATGAATTTGAAAGGATATATAACTTAGGTAGGTATATAAGCTTGTTAGCATAACTTCATGGGTTAAATATTTCTGAAGTGAGAAAAAAGTCGAACCAAAAGTCGTCAGTAAGTGTCCACAATGTCCACTTGAACCCCATAAATCCCTACTTTAACAAAGTTTCATAAATGATAATATGTACAAATTTGGATTCGTGTTATGGTAGCAATCAATTCAAGATGCTGGCAATTAGGTAATCAAATCAACAGCAACAGCACTAATTAGTCGTTTGACATAACATGACCTCATCTCATGAGTGCAAAGTGCAACCTTTTTATATGAATTTTAGTTCTATTGCAGTTCACACATCAGATCGCATTTTCTGTTTAAGACAACGAGAAAGCGAAAAAAATCATGAACTTCGTATATTGAAACTGTGAGAATTCAGGAACAAACATTTTAAATTAATTAAATGCTTTCCCAACACAAAGATTTGCAGTTTCCGAGAACTTCTCTCAAACTGAAATTTCCTCAATAGCGCCAGTATTATTATGCGTTTCGGAAAACTACATTTGAACAACATTCTCCCAGATTTCATCGAGTTGCGTCAGTTTTTTTGCTAGAAAAAGCATGTGCGAATTTTTCTCTAATAATAATGCAAAGATTTTCCATGCATGATTCAGCTCAATTCTGCTACCACCTCATTTCATGTCATGTTTATTTCATCGAGCTGAAAGCGATAATTATTAATGTGCTTTATCACCTATTGATAAATTTACAACTTTGCACTTTTGCAAGTGATAAGGGAAACGAGTGAAATGCAATATTTATATTGACATGTCTAAACTTGTTGAACACTCATTACTTTCAATGCATGACGGTTATTATTAGTTGTTATTTATTATTACTACCACATGTCTTGCCTTTCATCACCTCACTCCACATCTCCATACTTTTCTGCCTTGTCTTATCACTTTTCACCCAAGTCAGACCATCAGAGCATTTAAAAAGCTTGTACATCCACCAAGTGGAGTGCACCAGGAGAGTGCACGCATGGCTGCTTTTCTGTTATCATTAAGCTTGTTATTGTGCACCAAAATGACACACATGCATGCCAGCCGTCGCCACACGTAACTCGTGCCATATCCTCATGAAAAGTGCAGAGAAACAAGAGGAAAAATAAAGAATTAAAAACTTGTCTTGTTTTACGGATTATCCACACATGACGATCTGAAACTATGAAACCATGAATATTAATGTAGTGTGCAATTGTGCCTATCTTCATTTTGTATGCATTTTTATGGGGTGTTTTGTACTGTCGAACTGCTTCCTTGTGTTTTTTGGATAATAATGTGCCATCTGAAGAGACAGCCATTCCACAGAGTTGGTGGAGTGTTTAATGCAAAATAAACATTCTCGGGAGAAACATGCATATTATAACGAGCGAAAACAGTTTTCTGTGGATCAGCTTAAAAATGACTGTATGAAATAGAGTGTCTCATCATCTATGCCAAGAAAATATACGGTATTGGGTAATAGAAGCAATAAGGAACTAACGTGAAACTCCGCTTCTTGGAGTGAGTCATGTCCAAGAAGGTTAGGGATCATCATCTTCGTGTAGCCAATGTTTTTACAAAGGGTGAAATTGACTGGAATGTTGACACATGTGTAACCATTGCCATAAGTACCGGACCGGAAGCTTCCACCGTCCCACTCATCACTCGAGGGGGAGAAAAAGGACTGCTCGTGACTGGAGTGAATGAGAGTTGCGATGATGAACATGAGACCAAGGAGAAGGGAGCTTGATGAAAAGCCTGTGATGCGGTGGTGGTGGTGGTGGAACGAACTCATGCTGTCTCTCAGACTGGTGCTGAGAATGCCCCTTCTTCTCCTTTTCATTTTCCTCTGGTCGTGTGTCAACACCAGAGATTTTGACTGGTGAGGAGATTGGTGAAGCTGCTGCTTCTCCTCTTCTTCCTGACTATTACTCTTCTTCTCTGAATTAGTAGCTCTCAGTGGCTTTATTATTTCCTCTTCACTGACACTACTTACATTATTACTATTATCATTGGCACTAGCACAAGAGGAGGATGAGGATGAAGTGGATCGTTGGGATGGTGGTGAAGTGAAGGAATGAGTTTCCTTATTACTTTTACTATTATTATTATCATTACTCAAGAAAACGCAGTGAGGTGTGACTAAGTCAATACTTGTACGAACAGCTTCTCCCTCTCGGAATCTGCTCTCAATGCAACCGTCACTCCCAACAGCACTGTTGCTTCTCCTCTTCCAAGCTGGAGCATCATGATGCGCGTCAAAGCCTCCCAATGACAACCGCACGTTTCTCATCTTGCTTTCTCCTTCGCTAACGTCACTCGGAGCAGTACTTGTTGTAGTCGCCTTCTTAACAAAAGAAAATTTCCCTTTGTACTTCATCTTCATCATTGTCAGAGTGGCTGTGTACAGGGAGCAAGTCTCGCTTTGTTTCTCCGAGTTGAAAGCACTCTGTCCCCGTCTACAACAATATCCTACAGGTAGATTGTTCACTGACGATGATTTTAATGACGCTGTTGCCTCTTCCACTGACCCTTTCACCTTTCTATTCCTCATCCCCATTTTCAAGCATTTTTGCAAGCAACATTGCACTTTTACTGTGAAAAAATACCCTTTCCCTTTTACTCGTTTCAATTATTTAGCATACCAAGTCAACAATGCTTATATAAACAGAGATCACAGTATAAAATTATTCACTGCTTCTACAACCACTAGGAAGTGCACAAAAAAGCGATTATCTTTTTGTCTTTTATTTGTTCAAACTTATATTAAAAACGTGGATCCCCCAAGAGGAAGTCAAAGAGGAGTACACGCATGAGTTTTTTCATAGACACTCTTTTCTGTTATTATAAAAAATGACCTTTCAAGAAATGAACACTTGTCATGTCATTTAAATTAGATGTGTGATGATGATATCGTGGCTCGTAGAAGAGAACTAAAACACCCAGTGAAAAACCTCTCTTGTTTACTAACAGCTCTTGTTGTCTGCTCCTTCAAAACTTAAGTGACTTTAACTGGTAGTGATGATGGTGACTGCTGAGGAGATGATAAGAATCTATCTGGAGAGATTTTTAAAAAATGACAATAAAAGACAAATGACTTTTCTTCCTCGTTCTTTCATGAACGCTGGTGCTTCTGCTTTGCTTCGCGTCTGATCACGATATGAGGGAATAAATGCTCGTATGAAAATGTTTTATTTCTTCGTTTGACAAAGGAAAGAGACTATCTAGGAGCAAAAGTGAGGTTGTGCGTGGTGGTGGGTGAACCGGCGGACGAGAGGATGGACGACTAATCACCTACCTAACTGGTAGAGAGACAAGAGTCGACTGGCTTTCCAAGCTGTTGGTGCACCAGTTCATAAAGATTTAACAAGTCTTCTTTCTCGTCTTTCTTCTTCACTCCTGGAAGACGACAGACCATAGACCAAAGCCAGGCCAGGCTAGGCCTGGCATTTTTACATTTAACATTTTAACACATTCAAAATGCTCATCTTGATCCATCTCTTTTTCGAGTCTGCTCACCACACACTACTACTTGTCGAGTACTTACTTTACTCACGTCATGTCTCTATGTTTTTGCTGCTGGTGCTGTTGTATCGTGACAGAAGAAGTGTAAGTTGAGGTTTGAGAGGAGGATGGGATCATCATTTCGTTGTGTTTATGATGATGAGGGTAAAGAAGACAAGAAAAGGATGAAAAGTTGACTTATCCTTGCCTTATGCCCAGAGATTGTTTTCCCATTTGCTGTTGATTTAAGTAGCTTTTCATTTGACACAAAACACGGACAAGGCAGGACAATGTGGAAATTTGGACAGGGAGGCAGAGAGAAACTTTTTTTTCTAAAGTTTTTTTTAAATAGCTGAAATTAAATATATATAGAGCGTGTGTGTGTGTTCATCCATTTGAAATATGAGTTAAAAAATCCACTCTCCTGTATTTATTTGTCTTGAAAATAAATCAATGATAATCTTATGCTATCACGTTTTTTAGAGGGTTGGTTTTACTGAAGGTGGAAGCGTGTGGGTAAAAAAAATCTCATGAAGATTATGCTGGGCGAGCTGATTGTAAACTGATTACTATGACCCAACATGAGAAATCTATTTATTTATCGTAGAGAGAGCTCTCATCTCATACATATAGCTTGCTATACACACAGGATTTTCTTCGAAAGGTGTTTTTTATCGACCTGTTACCTCTGAGGAGAGAAAATACTTTGAGCAAGATTGAAAACGGTTGGAGTGCCTATTATGAAATCGACCAATTTCTCACACTTTTTTAAAGATCTCATGATGGTTCTCTGGTGAGAACAAAGTAGTGGATCTCGTTTTATCTGAATGATGGGGTGTCTTGTCTTGCTAAACAAAAATGGTGCATGTATGTATGTGAGTAGGAAATTAATTAGTGTGAAATAATGTCCTGAGGAATCAATGCAAAGCATAGTTTTCACCTAACAACTCATCCTCATCCGGGCATCGTTTATATCATAAATCGATAAGAAAAATGTAAAGATTGTTTTTGGCTCGTCAGAAGAGCTCAAAGTTATTACCAATTTTCTCTGAATTGCTGTACACACCATACCATAAATATAGATCACTGTCAATCATCCACTCTCTGGAAGACGCAGTTCTTACGGGAGAGAGAGAGGTGGAGAGGAGCAACTATTTGTTGTAGAGACTGAAAGCACAGGTTGTTGTAGTAGCATCTTATACAGTTGCTAGTGGGGAGGCAGTATAATATATAGTGATAATAATTGTTTGTGTATTTATTACCGGAGTCATGTGTCAAATTATGAAGAGACAACCTTTCAACACCTGGTTTCGTTTGTTTAAACTAGAAATGATGAAAAATTCTCTGCTTCTTTTTCACATTATTATTATTTATTAATATTATGGGATGGATATATAAAAGAGGAAGGTGCAATCATCATCAGCCAGCCTCATAACTAAAATATATATGGCAGGCTGTAATTCATTTTCGAGGAAAAATGGCTAGGCTCTCTCTCTCTACTGCATGTAGATATTGTATGTACACAGGTCATAGTGAAGCCAAAGCCAGGCTTTCCCCTCTCTCCTGTCCTGTCTACTCACTAAACTCACTTGCCTGCCTGCCACCATCGTAATTATTATTGCTATTATTATTTTCTTCTAGCCTACTCCTCTTACCTCCATTTCATTATTATTCTCTTCTCTCCAATATTATTTTTACTATTTCTTGTACAAACAACTTCTCTTGTCAGCCAGGCACTCTATATCTGGCCAGCAGCAGCAGCAAGCCAACCAATATATAAAATTCCTGCTAACCAAAATTCTTCTTTAAGCTTCTCACTGTCCCTGTCAAATCAATCCATCATCAAAGTTTGGCTTTCCTCTTCATAGCTTTTAAATCTCTACGTTTGTTTTACTTACTCCTCCTGCTACAACCATCATCATTATTATTATTATCTCCTCTATCACCATCACTGTTTAGATATCAAGCTTAATTGAGGATAAAGAAATGTGCCTGGCTCCCCATAAGCTAAAAATCACTATGCTATGCTATTTCACAAGCAGAGAAATGTGTTAAAAAACACTATTTAAACGATGAGCATAATAATAAGATGCAAGACCAACACTTGCTCAAGCTTGTGTACACACAGCCCTCTCAACAATTTTAAAAAGTCAACCAGAGCTACTGTCAACTGGTCAAAATTGTAGAGATTTTAACCGAGGAATCATGTATGAATCGCATTACCAGTAAAGAAATGAGGATTATAAGCTGTGTAAAAGCGTAAGTTGTATGAAATGCATTGCGTATTGTCAGAGGATTTTGGAAGTAGATTTCCGTATAAACGAGAAGAGACAGACCCACACAGAAAACAGACATAAGAATAGGAAATCAAGTTGACTTGTTGTGTGGTTGTGTGGACCTAAGACTGATGAAGACTATGACGAGCAAGTCTTAATAAAAATATTAGAGAAGTGTTTAGTGGAGGAGCTGAGAATAGAGAGAGAAATAAGATGCATGCATGACGACGAACCAAAATGGCAATGATGACGATGATAATAATAATGATGGCAAGTTAAGTAAGTTAAGTAGGGGAGCTTACAGAGAATTTACTTTTATTGACTCTTATCCCAAATAACCTGAACCTGTCATGTTAACGACTTGAGAAAAGTAAGCAACACGTGCTCAAGAATGCAATAGACGTAAAGTTTATTTATTTATCGTTTATATATCCACAATCCACACTCATCATAATAATAGGAGGAACAACAACAACAGCACTAGTGTCATACATAATGCACAGTTTTGATGCTTAATACACACATTTTAATTGTTGTTTTGTGTGCTTACGTTTTATGTCCATGGCTTAAAGTCTTGTTTAGGAGGAGGCAGAATTGAGAATTTGACAGCTTCGTATATAATGTTATGTGTTTTGAAGCTACATTAATGCATTGTTGTAGAGAGAAAGATTACGCTCGAAAAGCGTCTGTGGTGGAGAGACACTCTCCTTTGTTCAATTCAAATCACATACAGCATCTCATTGTCCATTCCACATTGGAGAGAAGATTATTATGAAGAAACTGTGATGATGAGATGGGAGTGAGGTCTGATGATGAGGCCATAAAACATAATCCCTCATTTTTAAATATTTCAATTAGGAGGAGATGAAGATGACGAGACAAGTGGTAAACAGAGAGAACAGAGAAGTTATCAGAAGAGACGTGAGGAGCATGTCGTGTACTTTTATTTCTCTTGAGAAATTTGAAGGGAGAAAAGTGCATAATATCACACTTGAATGAATAAATAAAAATATTATTGCATCAAAATCAGGAAGGAATGGTTGTTGGTGCAATAAAAATAATAACTTTTATTGGTACTTTTTGACAGCTTGTCAATTTCTGTTATGACTTTTGCAGCAATAAAAATAATAAATAATATATGACAGGGTGACAATGGGAAACTCTGATGCTATAATTGCAAGTGTACTATAAATGGTTGACGTTGTATAATGCATTTTGTATTTCAAGTTGTTTACTCGCCTTACAAGTTATTTTAAAAACATTTTAATCCACTTTTTAATCAACCTATTGTGAATTAATTGCGTGTGGATAGTATGCATTTCATTACATTAAAGTATGTACACTTTGTGCAAATTCTTTCTCAAATCTAACAATTAGATTTGCAGAAAAAACATGACGAAAACGAGTATGTATGCATAGGTAATATGTACGTAAGGTCTGGACAGCGACAGTGATTATTGATGGTGACAAATAATAAGAACAAGACGTTTGTCAAGATAATGGGGCATTATGGGACTACAGGATGAAGACTAGTCGCTGGTCAGAAAATGTCGTGTCGGTGACATAATTTTTATACTTCTTTAGGACTGGCTGTTGACAACAGAGATTAAGAATATTGGTGTCAATACAACAAATGGAGACCATATTATTCCACATGTTTTGTTTATGTGATTCACAAACCAAGAAGTTTTTTGGCGTGTGTCCAGTGTCCTGTAAGAAGGTTGTGATATGAAGAGTCTAAAAGTCATACGTCGGCCCTAAAGGTCCGACTCTACATTTTTCGTTGACATTTATTAATAGAAATGGTGTGGCAAGTATGAACACGACGCGCACTCGCCAAGCTTATCTTTTTATGAGGCAAAACTGAAAAAAACTGTCCTTCCTGAAGTGCTCTGCAGAAAATCGCCAACACGATCCCTTGCCCTTTCCTCATGTATCCTTCCAAAAACAATTACCTTTTTGGTTAATGGGTAATAATATACTGAAATGAGCAAAACATGTAAAAGGGAAAGACGAGGTGCATGATACATAGCATGTTATGTTGCATAATAACCAGTGTAGTTTGAGTGGTTCTAAAATAATGGTTTTTTAACTGGTGACCCTCTGCATCCATTTCGTTTCAAAGATACCCAAGACATGTAGAATAGGTTTTTATTGTTGGCTTTCTTAAATAATGAGCAACTGTGGCAAATGATCCTGTCTCGCCAAGCGAAGCGAGGCAGAGGCAGATGGATGCTTTGATGGATGGATGGATGTGTCAACCCAAGTGTGGTTTATGTGGATTGTGAAGGGATGAATTTTAGCATGCAAGTGTGCCGTAAGTTGAGTGAAAAGTAAAAGAGTGAAGAAAGTGCATATTATTCACATATGCAGAAAAATCATAATTCTCGTGTAAAAATAGACGACGAAAAATGAAGCATGATAATGCCATTTCATTTCATATGTAGTTTTCAAAAGTAGAGTGGAGTTAATTCATAAAATTTATTGCTATTTTTCACAATTTGCTACTTTTATGTCGATGGGTAAAATTGTTACTGTATTGGAACTTGGGCAGCTCACACATTGGTAGTTACAGGAAGCTAGATTAAGGAAAAGTAGAAGTAAAGTATTTTAGTAACCAAAGTTCAAGGGAAAACATTAGACAGAGATCTATACTAGATTATCATGTCATGAAACAAAGCAGAGTTGTAGAACAAATAGTAAAACCAGAAATCAATGATTTCACTCTATGATGAAGATACACACTCGTGCCAATTTATTAATTTTTCTTGTGAAGTAAGCAATTTCAAAACTTTTTAAAACTTCCGCATTGTGAAAACATATTTATGCTTTCATTCATGGAATATTCTAAAGAACTATAGCTCACCGCCTTTTTATGGTGAAAGGTCCTTTGATTGAAAGATGCTAGTATGAGTATGGAATTATGATGCTAATGTAATGCAGCAGTGCATAAGTACATTCGTGTTTCTATCTATTCTAAAAGCTCAACGATAAAATTACTAATATCTGGAAAGAAAGATTTTATAGAATGAAATGTGCATCGATATATTTTTTATATACAGCAACAGATAACAGTAACGTTGGATTAGTGCATCTATATAATTGTATCTAAATGATTAATATCATTGTAAGGAGGAAGTCAATACTAGTCATTAACCGAAAAACTCACATCATTTTAAAATATGAAATTTTTACTATAGTAGCTTTTTAGAGCACGCCATTTAACATTCAAATTCATGGGTTTCATTATATTAGTCATTTACCTAGTCAACTTTCATTGTACTTTGCACAACACAGTTAGAATGCTAGAATTACAAAGTTGACTAAACTGCTAAAAAGCAGAGAGGAAACATTTCAGATTTGTACATGGGAAATATATCCATCAGATTACCAATTGAAATAATAAAATATAATCAAATGGAAGTGACAGAGATGACCATCAATAATGAAATGTCCAAAGTTGTGAGGTATTTTGAGGAGAATTCGTTAGTCATTAACAGTGAAAAGACTAAAATGATAACCCTAAGCTCGGGAAAAAAGGCTTCAAAATTAGATAGTTTCACCTTTGATATAGCAGGGTATAAAGTAAGCAATTCAGATACGCTTAAATGTTTGGGCCTGACTCTTGACAGAAAGATGAATTGGAGGTGTCATTTAGAATCTGTCAGCAGAGTATGTTATATTCGCATACGCTCAATGTACACTATTAGGGAATTTTTTACGGAAAAACAGTTAGCGACTCTTTGTCAAAGTTTTGTTTATTCGGTTGTGAGTTATATGATTGCAGTATATGGGATAGCCGATGTGTCTCATTTAAAACTAATGGTTAAAGTTGTACGTACTCTTGCAAGGTTGATTTTTAGATTAAGGAAATATGATAAGGTATCTGCAAAAATTGTTAATGAATTAAATTGGCTAATGCCTACAGATTTATGTGAGTATAGAAGTTTGTGCTTAATGTATAAAATTAATTGCATGGGAAATGATTCATTTTTCAATGAATATTTTGTAAATTGTTCATCTCAGAGAAGGTCATTAGACGTGGAGTGCAATTTTGCTCCAAAATCAGATGCAGGGAAAACAACGTTTCATTTTAGGGCTATTTCTTTGTGGAACCAGCTATCGTGTGATATTAAATTGTCCAAGTCCTTTAATGTATTTAAAAAGAAGGTGAAATCGTTTTTACTTAAAAGGTTCAGTGAAAGCCAGTCTTAGGATGTACACAAATTGTTATGGTTTGGCTATCTAGTAACGTGTTAAATAGTAAATATTGTTTATGACATAAAAATACAATGTAGTAAGAGCTTGCTTTTTGCAAGGTTTCATTGTATAACAAGTGAAAATTGTATGTGACAAGAAAAATAAACGCAATTAAATTAAATTAAATTAAAAATGGATTTTATATTTTTGCTTGAAAAGTATAAGAACACCTTACATTATTCAATTGTAATTTTGTTACATTTCACTGCAATTAAGTTTTGTATGCTGAAGACTATTTACTTTCGCCCATACAGATAAGTGTGCGTATCAATAATGGTCAAGTCGGCAGTACGAGAAAAAAAGGCTAGCGATCGGGATACGTAACAGGGATTTTGAAGAAAACAACATTATAAATTGTAGTATGATAGAATTGTTGCTGTATATTTTGTAAAGGTAGCTTTTTGTCGATATTTGTTATCATTGTTGGCTCGTTAAAATGAAACTTTCCAGCATTTTTAAAACTTTCAAGTATTCTACAAACTAATTATATGTGCTACACTCAACCCTAATTACATCTTGCATGATTCTTTGAGATTACTTGCCTTTTCTTTATGGATTCACATGGTCTTCTACTTTCGAGTGAATCCCAGAAGACATGGTTCGTGAGGATGTCATATAAAATCTACATATCAGTTAAATTTTTAGTTTAATATATCATTGTTTTCAGACACACGCATCACTAGTAACAGCAAGCAGCTTTTCTATAAATTTTTACACAACAGTTGAAGAAATTCGATATCGTTTTTTTCGTGCCAATTCAAAAACGTTTGTAAAAATGCAATTAATTACTTTGCGTATTCCAAATCCATCTACAGAGAATTTTACTAGAACCGTTTGGCAAATAAAAATGGAAAGAGTTCATTCATTATCGCAATGATTGGCTTAAGTATGACTGTATGTACGCTTTGAATTCAGGTGTTGTTTAGTATGATGCGGGTACAATAAATGCATTTAAAGCGGGCTTACATATACTGTAGATCACCCCCTTCCATACTTTGATTCTCAAGTTCTAGGTTCATCAAATAAATAATCAATGATATGTACTGAGTTGTCACCTGGTGTCAATAGTTGCAGAATTCATTTCATAGATGAAAGGATAGTTCATGTACGAATTCATAAAATTGTATTCGTTGGAATAAAGTTTCAAGAGCTAATAAAAAGTAAACTGTGTTGTGTCCAGGTAAAGGAAAACATACCCTCTCAAAAATCTTTTTTGCACCAGTCGCCTTGCAAACTGAGAAAATTATAAAATGATTGCACAGAAAGTATAGTTTTTTCGTTAATGAAAGTTACAAACAGATGCGTTGCAGAGTGCAAAATTACCGTACCTATATGCTTATAAAATCAATAACGATACGTATCCTCATTTAAGGTTTCGCCAAAACTTTCTTCGTTTCAAATTTAATTCTTCATTTTCTTTATTGAAAAAACTCGTTCTACTTGCCTGAATAATAAATTTTCGATTTCAGCATCACAAATCCTTTTTGTATGCATGAAGTGCATGCATACATCTATACGTTACATGAGTAGCTGATTTGGTTCACAACCTGTTTTCATAGAATTTTGTTCATTCATTACCTCCTCTGCAAGATACTGGTTTTTGTGGTCATTGATTTAAATATGGCTACTGGATTGCTCATTATTTATAGTTAATCATGCATTACAAGTTAAAATATTTCTTTAAAAATCATGTTGCATCATTAACTTTGATCATTTTAAGAAGCAATTAGAGTCAAATAACGACGTATGATAAATAGTACCTCGTAGTACTCATACCTGTAAACCAAATAAAACAAAATTAGCAATTTGGTGTCAATATTATACGAAATCTGATTTCAATTTTTATAAGGACGTCATGCTAACAAAATATCTAGACAACCAGTGGAAATTCAATAATTCCCCTTTTATTTAAAGAACTACAATATGAAAATTTTATTTAAACTTAAAGCGCGCACAGTATACTGTGAGATGGGGAACTGATTAGTCTTTTTGAATATTCTACTTCCGAATAAAACCGAGAAAACTCTGTTTGTAAGAGTGGCATATAAAATCGATATACAGCATTGGTGAGATTTTTATTCAGTTTTTTATTTATTTATTTATACATAGAAATCAGTGGTAGGCAGGTTTCTATAAATTTTCCATGATTCCCATAAATCCTCACATCAGAGTTAAACAAATTTTTAATTTGTCTATTTTCATGTTACCACTAAAAAGCTGATGAATATCTGTGAGTGGCTTAACAAATTCGTTCGTGAAATGAAATGTAGACAAACCTCGATTATAAATTACAAAATAGTTACATGTTTGGCTTGGGAATTGATTTATTTATTCAAGTTTATTATGTAATGCTTTTGAATGAATGATCAAGAAAGGATGTATTGAAAGCCGTTCAGACATGCACATTGTGATTCCAATTTGAATTTCATCCAATCCACAATCACAAAAGACGTACAGAAAGCTATTCAAATAAGAACATTTCAATATAATTTTCGTTAAAATAAAAAATAAAAATTTAATTCAAGTAAAAGTTTTTGTGATATAGGAGAAGAGGACACTTCATTGAAAACCTTAAAGAAATGTATTATTAACTTGCTGGTCTGAATCTGAAATAATGTATATACAATGAAAATACACAAAAAGTTTAATGATTTCAACCCAATCATAACAAAAGTTACTTCACGTGTACCTGCAATGATGCAGATCTATCGGCTGTATATTCATTTCCGATTCCTCTTCTTTAATGCTCTCTTTGTTGTCCCACTAGTACATTTCAATAATATTTCTTCTGAGTCAAACGGAGCACCAAATAGTATTTTCCAAAAAAAAAATATAATGATTTTCTTGTTGGTATTTTCCATAAGCGACATTTCAGAAATTGCTTTACCTTAAAGACAACAAGTTATCATGACTTTCCAAAAACCGAAAGATTAATACTTATTAAATTATACGATTCATACTTTGATTGGACCTGGACACTGCTTTGATTCAAAACTAGTTTAACCACCAGGTAACATTAGTCAAAATGTGTTTCTTCCATAACGAATAAAAAATAATTTGTAATAGATGTTTCATGGATTCACGTGTTTTTCATTGTAAAGAAACACTGGATGAGGGATGTGTTTTCACAAACTTAAACGTAAGAAGTCAATTGGGGGAAATCTCTCTTCATTGCTTTCTGCGTTTGGAATGTAGTCATAACAAATCTCTTCTAAGTAGAAAATTAATTGTCCACAGGAAAAATATATAATTTTGTTTCAGTGTGACAATTTTGTATGCACATAAATTTCGGATTTTAGGTGATTGTGGAAGTAATGAACAGAATTATGCTCGAAAGTTGACATCCTAAAAAAGCATAAATTGGTTGCTTAACATGACACAACACACAAACTTGGTGACCGAGAGAGATGACATAGACATCACACACTGTAGAAATCTGCGGTTGAACTTCTTTAACCATCTATAATTTTAATATTAATCGGGCTCTATTAAATAGACTAAATATCACGGAACTAAAATCTTCTCTCCCTTGTGAATCAATCATTTATATTTTGCATATGACCGACGCATAGATGACCCAAACTGTTTGAAAATATGGGGAAAGTGACTTTCAGTATTAATTTGGGTTCATTTTGAGTGCATTATATTCATGTTTATTTAAGTGGTGTTAATACCATTGGACTCCTGGTTGTGATCGCTTCTGTGTTGCCGTAACTCATAAGTGAGAACACGAGCCTTCCTGCAATCTTGATTGGGGAGATGAAAGCCGACATGATTTGGAAATTTTAGAGTAAATAGTATTTCGTTTCCGACGATGCGGACTCTATATTTTTATTGTCTAAAGGATAATATTCAGAAATCATCAGTAATTTTATTCCAGTTTGGTTTAAGTTGCTTAGAAGCATGTTTATAGGTTTCAAAATTATTGTGCCCCAATTCCTCTGTAGGTAGAGTCATAACATCATTCCGTAAAAATCTTAGTGTTTGTTTTACTACACTAATTCATAATTTTTTTTATATAACCCCAGTTTAAACTGAGGAAAAGTTGACTATTACTGCTTTTTCAGCTCTCTTTCTAATGTTAATTGGAGGAATGGCGGCATATGCGAAACGGAATTTTTTGGTTCCTAGAAAGCTTCTAACAAAATAGATTTAATTTCACGTATCAAAATACATAAATACACATCCCACTATTCAACTGCAGTTTGGTTACATTTCATTGCCGTTAAGTCTGGTATGCTACGGAGTATCAATTATTCTAAAAATGATAAGTATCAGTATGTGTAGCACTGACGGTCAAGTCAGCCAGGGAACCAGACCATAGGTATATATGTAGAGGGAAGCGACGACCGTATGCTAAAACACAGGAATGAAAATCTCAAATCATACTGATAGCAAAATGACGTCACAATCCCCACACCGAAAAGACGCTGCTATGTATTTCTTATGCACACTCCTCAACTTTTTGATTCTTTTTTAAATATCTCAAATTTTAATGCTTTAACCTATAAAGTGTCAGCGAGTAACTGATAGAGAATTTTTTGGTGATTTTTTCTAAGTAAGCCATTCCGTTGCAAACTTTTTAAGTTTCATTACAATAAGAAGAAACCAAGTTGGCTCATGGTGCCGTGTAAAGTAAATGAGAGATCCATGGTTTTGTGAAATTTTTCAACGCCGATAAAGTAATTTTTGAGAGCCTTTAGATTTTCCCTACCATTCTAGACCGAGGCGCGGGTATCAGCGTGTAGACTTTTTTGCTCTATGCGTTTCAGCAACCACACTGCCTTGTCACTTCCCTCTACATATAATATGTGGTCGGCTTCCCTGGCCTGGAAGACCTAAAAAAGCCAAATGATCTGGGTATCGACTTTTCAACATGGGTGGACGCATTTAGCCTTGAGATGTGGATGACCACGGCCGCTGTATTTTGTATCCTTGTTACTTTATGCCGATCAGTAAATTCACAACGAAGTTTAACTTTGTTAAAGAAATTGTTTAAAATGGATGGGGAACATACAAATACTCCTAAATGCTTACAGT
The DNA here is from genome assembly GCA_034700605.1 of Willowsia nigromaculata. Taxonomy (NCBI): domain Eukaryota; kingdom Metazoa; phylum Arthropoda; class Collembola; order Entomobryomorpha; family Entomobryidae; genus Willowsia; species Willowsia nigromaculata. Next base: position 104,678 of record JAQIXX010000071.1, read on the forward strand.
TCAGTAAGCTCCAGTTCGTTTTGTTATTGGAATTTTTATGGATGTTCATTTCTCAGTTTTACGGAAACGAAATATTGAGTATTTTGGCAGTTCCGGAGCCTCCCAAATATTATGACAATCTTTTGGAAATGCTTGAGGCTGGATACAGGATTTACCATAGTCTTAATGCATTGCATCCTTGGTTAATATACAACAATGACTTTCGACAGCGCAATATTTTAAACAGACTTAACTCAAGTTTTTATTTGTCGAATTCTTCAATTTTTTCTTCGGTAAATTTGATGGTGACAGACAAGTTGATATTCTTTACTGATTCAGAGTATATAAACGCGCCATTAGCTAGCAGGAAGCTTCTTCGTGATAACTTTACTTTTAGAAATGCGGAATGCTACATACTACCGGAAACGTTTTCTTTGCACTCGCGTTTTATCGAAACTTACACCAATAACATGCATTGGTTGCTCAACTCCCACTCTCGAATTATGCAGAGTGGCTTAATGGGCGTATGGAAAAGTTGGGCTGTGACGTCAGCTAGGTTTGAGTTCAAGTTAGATGCTCCCAATATAAATTTAAATGCGGTTGTCACAACGGGAGACCAGATTGGCATAAATAGTTTACTTGGTATTGTAATGCTTGCAGCTTTCATGGGAATTATAGCAACATTATGTCTATATATGGAATATATTATCAAAAAACGTGCGATTGAGAAAAACTTGGTTAAAAATGTAGTTCCACGTAAAGGCTTAAATTTGCTTGCAGATAAATCAGTGAAACGAAATTCCAAAATTAGCACATCAATTAAACATCGGATCAAATTATTCGTCAACTTAAAATCTTGCAGTCGTCACCATTTTTCAGCGAGTCCAGGCGGTTTTTGGAAAAATAGACAAAAGACGACGATGCCTCGGTCTTGGGATGATGATATGGATCAAGAGATTATTGCAGGACTGAATCGCACAAAAATTTGGACTCTCTGAAGATTAGAAAGCCTTTGTGGTAAAACCTTTGGAAGTTGATGTAACTGGACCAAACAAAATAAGTTTTCATAATTAGAACCTCATATGTACTTGCACTGAATTCATAAAGAATATAATTGTAAGCATTGTTTAGTATATAGAGGCATATGTATATTGCCATAGAGTACGTTTTGTAAAGTGCCACACCATCTATGCCGTTCCGCTCCTCTGTTCTTGTTTGTTCTCCTTCCTTCTGAACGAGCCGTCAGCTTCTGAGAAGGAAAAGTTCTCTCTTCAATTTTAGTCTTGTATTCTGAGTTGACTTCAAGTCATGGTGCCGTGCACAATCGGGTTGTAAATTTTACATTATTTTATTGATAATAAAATACTTACATATATATATTAATAATAATTATCCTGTTCTAGGTCAAAGTTATTTAGATGTTATGCTGCATATAGAACACATTGTATTTGAATTGCAAAACGCCCAAAAAAATTAGAAGGCAGTTTTAGGGCATGATTAAAAATTTGTAAAAATCGATTGAATAAGTTTCAATAAAAGTACTTAGCACCCTAAAACAGATTAATCGTCACATGTTAGCTTTTCTTGCAAAATGAGCCAGGACTCTCTTAAATAAGGTTACCTAATCCATTTCTCTGTTAAAAATAACTTCGAGAAGACAAATAAATTTGAATGTAGTACGCTGAGGATAACACCTAAAGTCGTGATCGAGTCTCATACAGTTTTGTAATAAAATCATATTTCTGAGCAATCATGTTGCAAAGAAATCAATCCAAAGAATTATCCCACCACATGAACAAAGTGATATCACAACAAATTTTGTGTAAGATTCCCAGTAAATGAGCATGCAAACTGATCGGACTATTAATAACCCAGTAAGGAATAACAAACCGCTTCGAGCGTAAAGTCGAAAGAGACTGTGGGAACGCTTATTGTAGACTTGGTTTTCAGGGAGATTTAGGTTCATATAATCCGCGAAATAAGGAAATGGATAAGTAGTTTGAAAACATTTGTGTGAGTTGAGATAAGATTGAATGACAGACATCTTAAAAATTACAAACTAGAAGGAGTAAAATGGCTACAGAAGTTATCAGATTTGTTGCAAGCCTCAGCAAAGCACCTGTTTAGAATGTTTGGTTTGAAATGTCTTGAATTAACCTAAATAGGAACAATATATTTAATACATGATCAACGATTATATAACTTGTTTTTGATAAAATGGCAAACGTCACGCAACTTTTAATAAAAACATTCTATTTTACATCATAGCATTACGCAATACGCTTCTTGCTTTACAGTTAGCATGGGTATTAATAGTTTTTTAAATTACCCTATCTATATGAAGAGTTATGTAAAATGTATTATTTAATTTATGATACTGAATTTACACATGTCGTATTATCATATAATGAAATTATAAAGCTAAAGTGGGTTTTTCTGTTTTGGGTCATAATACATGGAATTGTATACTTATAGATTTCAAGTTTGTTCTAGCTGAATTTTCTGAACTTCATAAAAATCTCTATCGCCGTAAATAATTATGCCTGGACAAGGGAAAGCTACTTGTACAGAATTTTCGTGTTATGTAACAGTCCATACGAATGCAGTCTGTAGTTTTCACAATGCCCAGAATAAGAGATCATTTTTGATAAACTTTGTCAAAAGCTTTATATAGTCAGGTAATCACACTTAGAAATAGAAAAACCTATTGTGGTAAATAGTAAAACTATTGTAAAAGGATGTTTGTAGCCTTCTAAAAAAAGCTTCTTTAGGCATGTATCTGTCTAGTTTAAAGTAAATTAGCTTGCTGACATTAATCAGCTCTATCATGAACTTCCAAGATATTAGTGACTTAAATAAACACTTTATAGTGAGTTAAAACTCTTGTATTAAGATGAAATGCTTACATTATTTGAAATACTTTATTCTTAATCTATCATGTCCACTCCTATTACAGTGTTTTACCAAATAGTTTATCGATATTGTCGATCTAGAAGAAACCAGGTCAGGAATGGGTAATATCTCTCCACTTCAGTATTACGTTCTAACTAGTATTTCAGGCATTAGAAAAAATATTCTAAGTTTTTTCAGATGTAAATTTCCTCGTTTACGATGGCAAGTGTACCAGGAATCTTGCCATCGAAAAAAATGCCAATTCGATGGCAAAAAA